>JAUTBQ010169074.1:0-11924 GCA_032361185.1 Lepetodrilus ovalis | reverse complement strand
TGCCCTAAACTGACAAGTCGTGATGTTAGTGAAAGATTCTAGAAAGCGACTATAAACCCCATTACAAAAAAAATATTAAAATTTAATCAGAAGTAATTATCTGTTAATCAAGTGATGATCTGTTAATCCAATTGTTATATGTTAATCCAGTGATGATATGCTAATCTGATTGTTATCTGGTAATCCAGTGATGATCTGTTAATCCAATTGTTATCTGGTAATCCAGTGATGATCATTTAATCCATAGTGAATGAATTATATCTGGATTATGTTGAAATAATGTTATACTGTACTGTTTTGACTTCATTGATAAGTACCTAATCTTTTTCCAGACACCCCGTCAAGAAAAGGCAAACCGAAAAAGGGAAAGAAGTCCAGCGAGAACCAGCCTTCAATTGCTTCCATGTTCGGCAAAAGGTCTGTACATGTCAATGTCTGAAGACCGTTGACAACTCATTTAGTGCATAATTATGTTTAAAATGTTCAAATGTTTTGCAATGTTGTATTTTGATGAAGAGATGATTCAACAAGGGCAAGTTATTCAAAGACAATCGGGATTTGGAATTATCAGGCATGGCAATTATCCGCAGAAATCCGCCGATTTATTTATCCGAGGGATTCAGAGCCAGACAAAGGCTTGTTTTCCGCTGAAATCACAATTGTTTGTTGCCATCCCTGAACTAATTATTGAACAATAACTTGGTTTCTGGAGTGTATTTGGAGTTACTCAAGTTTGACCTAGGTGGCATTCAACGGTAACTCATTCATTTCAGTTCTAAGCGGAAGTCTGACACAGAAGAGGTAAAAACTGAAGCGAAGCTGGAAGAAGAAGAAAACGAACAGAAACGTATGCGCATCGACAGCGATAGCGAGGAAGTAAAAGACGAAAAACGGTAATTTGTGCTTACGACTGGATTAAAACTTGTTTTCCCATGGTGTCAGAGATGGCAATTTTCAGTGCAATTCTTCTGATTTATTTGTCCTGGGTGGAAACTCGCTTATCCACTACTAGACCATAGCACTATGAGAGTTGGTATAGTCTAGATATGAGAGCTTTGAGAAATGATATCCAGGTGGCGATTTATTTGCTCTGGATGTTGCTTGTGACTCGGGACCCTGGATGCTATTTTTTTTTTAATCTCTCCTTTTTCTGTGATCATGAATTTCAGAGAATCACGTAATTTGTAATCAATCGATTAATTTTTTTATTATACATTTTTTTAATTATAGTTATTTTTATTCCATTTCCTGAATATTTTTTTTATTCCATTTGCTGAATTTCAGAGACTCGCAGGAGACGAAAGTAATTGTCAAGTCTACGAACACGTCCGTAATCCCGATCAAGTGTCGCGAGTGTAAGCAGCTACTCGACGACCCTGACCTCAGACTGTTTCCTGGCGATCCCGACGAAGCGGTTAGATTTATTTTCTTACATCTAATAATTTTATCATTAAATACTGCTGTAAACTGACAAGCCATCATGCAAGCTAAGGCATCTTGAAGCGACTCTTAAACCTAGTCTTAAACAGATCTTAAAATATGTAATATTGTTTGTGTAGGGAGAAAATTATCAACACTAACAAACCCAAAATAGTAAAAAGAAAAAATTCTGATAGATCTTTACAGGCATAGCAATTTCTACTGGACGTGGCTTGAGGTTACCAACCAAGGCTTGATTTCTGCTGAAATAACAATTGGTCTTGATGCCATGCCTGTTCATAAGTGTAGAAAGTATTCACGCCACACTAACTGAGATAAAACATGGGATGTACCACAGTGGTAGAACGTTGGACTTCAGAGCGAAAGGTACTGAGTGCAAGTCCCACCCCCGGGGGCCTGGCATAATGTTTGCAGAAGTTACATTTCTGAGGCGATATTAATAGGATGCACTGTCTGTAGAGTTGCACTACAGTTATCATCCTTGCACTACAGTTTCCTCCTGCCCTAAACTGACAAGTTGTGATGTTAGTGAAAGATTCTAGAAAGCGACTATAAACCCCAATACCAAAAAAAAATAAAAAATAAAAAAATACAATGTAAAACCCGATGTTTTACCCGTCTCAGGTTGAGGAGTGTGTTGCCCTGTTTGATCCCAAATTGTCGCTGTTCACTGGCGATGAGGAGGTCACGGAGACTGATGAGAGACCGACACACAAACTGACCAACTTCAGGTAAGCTCCATTTACTGTACTAAACTCCATAATTACTCACTCAATTAACTTTCAATACAATTGTTATCGGGCTAATGTCGCTGCCTATGGGTGAGATATTCCTGATGTGACTTTAAGCAATAATTCAATCAAATCATTTTTGGGATGTTTTCATGCTTAATCATTTTTAATCCCATATAGTTTAATAATTAAATCATTAATTGTTGCAAATGGGTGAAAGATTCCCGCAGCGATGTTGATCTCCATAATCACTCGCTCACTCGGGCTCCGAGGTCACGATCCTTTTCGAGTTTTCATGCTAAAACTTGTGCTGAAATTATATATGGAAATTTGTGAACAAAACTTAGAGGTTAATTACAGGACGGACCACATCTTTTATAATTTTGTATTTTCAATACATATGGGTGAAAGATTCCCTCTGCAAAGTGAAACAATATTTCACTCACTTGCGTTTGGTGTAAATAATTCTTATGTATTTTTTTGTAGATGATATAATAAAACACTGTGATGACACTTTAATGTTGCCATGTATAAAATAATCGGCAACTCCATCGTTGTTTCAGTATTTACGACAAGAACACGCACTTGTGTCCATTCGACTCGGGTCTGATAGAGAAGAATGTGCTGCTATACTTCAGTGGTGTTGTGAAGCCCATCTACGATGAAAACCCCAGTCCTGAAGGTAAGATGCCCGCTAGGCTGTATCAATATCATTAGGTTAACTTTAACAATTTCTTATCCTATTGGGTACCCACCTATTCCTCAAGCTATTTATTTATCTTTTTAAATTCTACTGTATACACGCCAAATACTTTATACTGATTTTCATCACTAGAAGATCGACCTTTGTAATTCTATTTTGCCCTACGATGTAAAATAATAATTCACTCACCCTATCAAGTACCCACCTATTCCTAAAGCTGTTTTTTTTAATTTTTTTTATTGTACTGTATACTCTCCTAATTCCTCATACTGATTTTCATCACTAGAGAAGCGTTCGAAATTCTATTTTGCCCTACGATGTAAAAAAATTATTCACTCACCCTTTCGGGTACCCACCTATTCTTAAAACTGTATATTTTTTTTTTTTTAGTTTCTACTGTATACTCTCCTAATTCCTCATACTGATTTTCATCACTAGAGAAGCGTTTGAAATTCTATTTTGCCCTACGATGTAAAAAAATAATTCACTCACCCTATCGGGTACCCACCTATTCCTCAAGCTGGTATTTCTTAATTCTACTGGATATCGGGCTATAACAACTAGGAATTTATTCTTGGTCTACTTTTTACTTCTTTTTTTTTCATTGCTACGTTAACATTAATAATTTATTAAGTATCCACCCACCCATTCCTCAAGCTGTTGTTTATTAATCCTAGCAGATCCCCTTCTGATTTCTCATGCTGTTTTTAATCGAATACACACCCACCCATTCCTCAAGCTGCTGTTTTTCATCCTACCGGGTACCCTCCTATTGCTTCTCAGGTGGGGTCTGGTGTCGCAGCATGGGTCCGATCAACGAGTGGTGGACGACAGGTTTCGACGGAGGCGAGAACGCGCTGATTGGGTTCAGCACAGCCTACGCTGAGTACTTCCTCATGACGCCCAGCGAGGTCTACGCGCCCTTCATCGACACCATGAGGGTCAAGGTCAACGTGAGCAAGGTCGTGATCGAGTTCCTCCAAAACAACCAGGACGCTCACTATGAGGATCTGCTGAACAAGATTGAGGTCAGTTTTAATCTTAGTTTTATTTTTATTTGGTTGAAGGCATGAGTGCTTTTGACAATTTATTTTTAATTTAATTTTTAATTTTACTTTTAATTTAATTTTTAATTTAATTTTTTATTTAATTTCTTATTTAATTTTTTATTAATTTTTTATTTTAATTAATTGACAATATTATTTCAATTTAATTTTGTTAGTTTTGGTTTTAGTTTAATAATTTTAGAGTACATGTACTTGTAATAATTGTAATTTTGTTCTAATTTCCTTTCAAATAAAATTGTTTCAGATTTTTCACCTGTTTACATAGCCTCTTCACAAAATGTGTGAAAAATTCCCGCTGCGACATTAAGCTTCATTATCACTCGCTCACACAGCCAGTATTCACTCTAGTGAACATATTTTCTTGCAGACGACCGTTCCCCCGACTGGGTTGACAAAGTTCAGTGAGGACACGTTGCTCCGACACGCTCAGTTTGTTGTGGATCAGGTCAGTGGTCGCCTACAGAACATGGAAATCATAGCATTAAAGGCATACTTTCACAGCTGATTGACCTATATAACGGACAAACTAATTTCTATCTGAGACTACTTGCGCATGATTTGTCCACCCAAAAGTTGTTATTTACTGATATACCTATTTCCCAACACTTGATAGTTATAATATAAAATCATTTTTTATATGAATTACAGTTGCGGACTCGTAAATATCTTGTTTTTGATGCATTCAACTGATCTTAAGTCTGAACTTTTTCAGTGATTTCACTTTTCATGTGTGTAATAAGCCTGTAGGCAGACTGCTAGTTCGTATATTCGAATCAACCTATCATGCGTTTGTAAATTATCGTGGAATGTTCCGTCTACCATACAGCGATGGAAAGGTTTTTGGAAGTACAAACATGATCTTATGGATGTCGAGTGAATGTACTTCGCAGTTGTTCCTAAGAAATAGTCCAAAACAACCATAGATATCTGTGATATTATGCCTTTAAATATCAAAAGTTTGTATTAAAACAGGAATAGAAATTAACACTAGCCCGATAGCCGGGGCCATTTCTCACAATGCTAAAGGTAATAATTTTGTTTCCTTATTCTCGTATATGTGAGAGTATTTTGAGAAGTTTTGTCGTTGCCAATGTTGCAGGTTCAAAGTTATGACGAGGCCGCTGACGATGACGAGAATCTCCTCATCACCACACCCTGCATGCGAGCTCTCATCAAGCTGGCCGGCGTCACGCTAGGAAAGAGGTACTGTTGTTATTGTTATAGTTATTATTATTAGCACAGTGGTAGAACGTTGGACTTCGGAGCTAAAGGTACCGAGTTCAAATCTCAGGGTCCCGGTATCAATGTTCGCAGAAGTTACATTTCTGACGCGATATTGATAGGAAGCTCTGTCTGTAGAGTGGCACTACAGTTATCATCCTTGGTCTGTCAGTACCCAGCCGGCACATCACGATATACAATGTTGAATCGATGTTGAAACAACATCAGCTGCGTCGTGATGTGAAATCAACATCAATTCAACATCAATTCGACGTCGTATGTCGCGATGTGCCGGCTGGGTACCAGCTGGTGCTCGCAGGTTTACAGCAACATTCAGTACGACGACTGTTGCAGGTTTCCTCCTGTCCTAAAACTGACAAGTCGTGATGTGATGTTAGTGAAAGATTCTAGAAAGTAACTCTAAACCCCTATTACAATATATATTTTTTTAAATATGTAGGCATGGCAATTTTCTGCAGAAATATGCTGAAATCACAAATGTCTGTTGCCATGCTGTAAGAGCGTTTAGAATAAGCCCCCTGGAGTCCTGATTATTATTGTAATTATCGTAGTTCATTGTTATTACGTTCCTCATCACAGGCGTGCCATACAGAAGCAGATGCGACAGCCGAGGGTCAAGAAAGAGAAGCCTAAACACACGTTCGCCACGACCACTCCGCTTGTGCGGCAGATCTTCGACAGCATTTTCCAGGGCCAGATCGACGAGAAGGGGGGCAAGGAGGGGCGTAAGCGTCGCTGCGGCGTCTGCGAGGTCTGTCAACAACCGGACTGCGGCGAGTGCACGGCGTGCAAGGACCTGGTCAAGTTCGGCGGGAGCGGACGGTCGAAACAAGCCTGTGTCAAGCGCAGGTGAGAGTTATCTCCCTTTGTTATTTCAAATTTGGCCTTAAAGATGGACTCTCACGGTGTGTTTTGTAGCAACAACTTGTGTTATCAATGCATGAGAACGATTAAAAGTGAAGTAAAATCAAAAATGTTGTAGGTTTCTTCCTGCCCTAATCTGAAAAGCTGTGATATCAGTGAAGGAATCTTCCTAAAATCGAATTTTAAAACAACAAAAAAGAAACATTTAATTTCCTACAGATGTCCAAACATGGCTGTCAAAGATGCGGATGATGACGATGTTGAAGAAATTGATGATGTTTTACCGGTAATAAATTTATTTTTATGTGACAAATACTATATATGCTTATAATATGCTAAATATTCACTTTGATAGTAACCTCTGAATATTATATCTGCTGTGTAATAATTTAAAGTTAAATTTAAAATTAAAATTATTTATTAATTATTTTTATATTTTAATTTAACTCTTTATGTAGGCTAGCAATTTGATGTACTAATAGTTGATCTGAAAATATTGTCATTTCTAACAGTCTGTTGGAATATATATTTCACCTATGCCTATATTTTCTATGTAAGATGGTAACTGCATTAAATTAATTGTATATTTTAACGTAATATTTTCTGTGTGTAGGAAACCATTGTACCTCCAAGTCCTGCCAAAAGGCACACCACTGCAACAGCAAAAGCAAAGGTAATTCTTTTCAATTTGTTCATGGAAAATAGGCCTGGCAATTTTCCGTGGATCTGCAGACATCAGTTAAACTCCTCCACCCACCCACCAGGGTATAGTTTGGGTCAGCCTTGCACCCCAGTGGTACTTATTCCACTCTCTCTACATGCCGTACACCCTGGCACACATCTAGAGAGAAACCTGAGCAAACAGTGTATAGGAGCTATAAATAGAACAATGACGAGATCTATTTCATTAAGGCGATTTCATCGGGGAAAATGATTTCATTGGTTCACCGTTTTCCGCAGTTTTCCCCTAGATGTGTGCCAGTGTGTACGGCCATGAAGAGTGAGCGGAATAAGTAATCCTTGGGTGTGAGGATGGCAGCCCCCAAACCACAGGCTTGTTTTCAGCTGAAATCATAATGTCTGTTGCCATGCCTGTTAAGTGATCATCTGTTAATTATGTTTCTGTTTTATTTCTGGCAGAACAAGATCAAGTGGGTTGGCAAGTGCATCAAGGAGACAGCCACACGAATGTACTACACTGCATTCCTGCTCAATGGAGAAGAGGTTTGTCATTTAACACTTCTCTCGGGATTCCATTTTTGTCCCCCCAAACTCGTAAATTTTACTTGATAACAGGGTATCATTGCTCAAAGTTTTATGAGACCATAGTGCTCTCGTATATGCCAGATTGACATGTATAGATAAATTGGTCTGGTCCCGATTTCTCGAAACAAATGCGTGAAAATTTACTCGGCTGCTTTCTCCCATTGAATCAACACTTATGTGTGAAATATTCCCACTGTGACGTAAAACAATAATTCACTCTCTCTCATTGAATTGTTGCAAATGGGTGAAAGATTCCTGCAGCGACGTTAATCTCCACAATCGCTCGCTCATCTCCCATTAAAACAGTGCTGAAACTTGAGTAATATTTTAGTTGGGTTTGAGATTTTACTCATTACATCATTGAGTCAGTGAGAGAAATGTCTGCTGAGCCAAATCTCAAGTTTCTTTGAGAAATCGGGGCCTGGCCTAATACAAATATATATACAAAAACATTTGTTGTTTAAATTTTGATAATTGTCTCCACTAAAGGTGTGTGTTGGGGACTATGTCTCTGTGAAACCTGACGACCCGACTTCGCCGCTGTACGTCTCGCAAGTACAATACATGTGGGAGACCACGTCGGGAGAGAAGAAGTACCACGCCAGCTGGTTCATGTGAGTACCGGAGTGATTCATGTGAGTGTCGGAGTGGTTCATGTGAGTGTCGGAGTGGTTCATGTGTCGGAGTGATTCATGTGAGTGTCTGAGTGGTTCATGTGAGTGTCTGAGTGGTTCATGTGAGTGTCTGAGTGGTTCATGTGTCGTAGTGGTTCAGGTGAGCGTAGGAGTGGTTCATGCGAGTGTCGGAGTGGTTCATGTGAGTACTGCAGTGGTTCTTGTGTGAGTCATCGGAGTGGTTCATGTGAGTAGCGCAGTGGTTCATGTAAATGTCGGAGTGGTTCATACGAGGGTTGGAGTGGTTCATGTGAGTACTGAAGTGGTTCATGTAAAAGTCGGAATGGTTCATATGAGTGTTGGAGTGGTTCATGTATCGGAGTGGTTCATGTGAGTGTAGGAGTGGTTCATGTGAGTACGGCAGTGGTTCATGAGTGTCTGAGTGGTTCATACGAGCACCGCAATATCCTAGCAACGGGGCTGCAGCAGTGGTTTATGTATTAAAATTAATCGCAACTGGGTGAAAAATTTCTGCAGTAATGTTAATTGCTCATCTAAAAATATCCTGTTAATTGGTTCTACATTTCCTTCCCAATGTTTGTTCAACTACAATTGATTAGAATTACATTAGTCTTACATGTCATCGAATATTGAGCTAATCTCTTATACTAGTTCAAATATGGCAGTTATTTCAGAAACCTTGTGTTCTTGGGCATGGTGATTTGCTGCGTATATACACCGACTTATTTGTCTTGGGGTCAATTATTTGCCCTGGGCGTGTCTTGGGTCCTGCAGCCTTTTCTGTATTCTAGTTTGAGGTTTTATTCAAATACGTCTAGTGTGATTTCTCCCTTCCAAATTGCATACTTGTTATCACAATTCCAATCTAAGGGTAATACAGTGTCCCCTCTATATAAGGCTGTATTTGGGGGTCCATGACATACCCCCAGCCTTATAGTACCAGCCTTATATAATAGTGCAGGTAAATAACAAAAACAAAAAATTGGATCCACATCTGACCCAGCCTTATATCCAAATCCGCTCTGTATCGAACAGCCTTATATCGAGGGGGCACTGTACATGTAACATCATGCATGGAAGTAATACCAACAGGAATATTCTGCATTGACTGTATTGTCTACCGGGTACTTGCATGCATAACACATGGAAACAGTTTTTCAAGGGAGCATGGCTTTGCTGCAAGTCAATTACCTCTTTCACAACATTCCTGGATGCACCTATGCTTGATCAATGTTGATAGTGTGATAGTAAATGACTAGCAAATAGCCATTGTGTTTACAGACATTGTAATTGCCAAAACATGTTGGGCGATAATTGCTCTGTTAATATATTCACAAACATGCTTGGGTTAATTGTGCATTGTGTCAATGCAATGAAGATAAACTCAACAAAATAAATTAAGGCCCGACATATTTTGTTGCAGGTTTTCTACCACATTTCGGAACAATGTTTCAGGAATCTTGTCCCATTCCTCTTCCAATGTATCTTCAAGAGTTGCTGGAGCCAATATTGATGTTTGGGAATTCCTCATTGTAAAAATAATATAGCTAAATGTATATATCCAATAAGAATCAGACACTCTCAGGTTCTTGGTCACTGTAAAACAATATATATTTCAAAGCTAAATTGCAAATGTTCCGAAGATGTAATGTTTCTTGGGCGATTCAAAATGCCTTTGACAGTTTAATTATTTACTTTCATATACACCATGTATACTGCATTAACAACAAAGAAATAATTTCAGACCGAGCTGTAACATCAACTTTTGACCTGTGTAGTCTAGTATGTACTTGTACTATCATGTTTGCTATAGGTATTTTTTAAATATTTTTTTTATATACAATATAGGTTTATAGCAGCTTTCAAGATTTGTTCACATATTTTGAATACCGGTATTGAAAGTGGGTCAAAACCCCAATACAAAAACAAATTCATGTACCGTACATGCTCTCCTGCCAGGGAGAACACAACAGTCTGTGTTTCACACTGTCACACTACGAGGAGTTTCGCTTGTTCAACATTATACGGAATTTGACTGGCTCATATTATATTAGCTTATGGGTTCATGCGCAAAACTGCAACCGTCCAAAACGTCTATCTTACGATATTGACAAAAATCGAATATTGAATTGGCGAAAACGGTACCAAATCGATTGGTAGGAAGGATACGGTACTTATATTTTAAGGAGATAAAGGACTAATTAAAAGGTCTACTGTTTGGAATTTAGACGATATCATCGTTAATTGATAGTTTCTAAATTTAACATTTCTCGTCATTTGCACCATTTTGGATGTTGCTGTTATGCAACCTTACAACCAATAAAATTCTGTATAATGCTGAACACACGAAAACCCTCATAGTGTGACAGCATGTAACACAGACTGTTGTGTTCTTGCTGTCAGGAGAGCATGGGTTCCCAGTAAAAACTGTGCGGATAGCGAGGGAACCGGATATCCAAAGTCCAGATAAACGGGGGTCCACTGTAGGTCCTATAGTTCCCGCAGCGATGTTAAACTCTATAATCACTCATTAGGTCCTATAGTATTGCTATGGTTCTGTTACTGCGCATGTCTAGTATGTTCGCCTAAACTATGGGATGTGTTCGTGTGTAGTGGTACTATAGTACGATTATGACATCACTCTAGCCGTGCTCTCGTGACTTTGTGGCGTCTAAAGTACGGCTATAGTACTACTATACACCAGTCAGCTAGTAGGGAGGTAACTCTTCACTATTACCGTATCGTTAAAATATTCGATTGTTTCGTGATCCACCCGTTTTGAGCCTGAAACAGGAATGTGTGCTTTATCAGCGGTCCACTAACATTGCAAATGTCGTTAAATTTCTGCTATTCTCCAATTACTAAATAGATCTATTGCCAAAGGCAATTTGTTTTGGTCACCACTGTTCACAACAATTACTCCAATTTTATGGACCTGTGGGTACAATTATTAGTCAGATATGCAAGATACTTTAATCACTGCAATTGCCATGTAGCTTACAATTGCTTGTAGCTGTACACGTTTTTGAACAACTGGGGCTTAGGTGAAATCTGTAGACAGCTGCATCATTTGTTTATAGTTTTGACCAATAAGGATATTATAAGATGAGCTTGTCTCAGCTGTTCATTTCCTAATGCCATGTCAGAAAAGGTCAGCATGACAAATACTAGGAAGTTTTTATATGTGTTTGGACAAATTGGAGTTACCTGAAACAAATCATGATTTATTTTCATGAAAGAACATAATTTGTACAGCTACATGTTATGTAAACAATCCAGTACTACAATATCCTGTAATCATAGTTGAAAATGACCATGTTATTTATTTGCTGATTAACTGGCAAGTTTATTTCATTGACTCATGCTTGATCTTGATATCAATAAACACTAACTTTATTGTTCTTTGTTGCTGTATGTATTCATTTGTTAATAAAACATGTACACTGTGTTTGTTGGTTTTATTGTGCTATGTGGTGGTGGCTCTCATCTTAGGCATGGAGGCATTGAGGCGGAATACTATTACTATTAGTATTTAATTACCAGTAGTACAGACAAGCTCTTTAGACTTAGAGGACATAATATGATTATTATTGTCTGATTGTCAGATCACATCTTTTGAATGCTCTCTTTCCATACAAACCAAATATCTTGCCCTAACAACCGTCATTGATACAATCCATATACAGATCATTTCACATAAACAGCAAAGAAATATAATAATTAATAATAATGATGATGATGATGATTATACATGCAGGGATTAACTTAGGTTTACATTTTTGGGAGTCCTGGGGACGCGTGGTGATATACTTTTCGCATCCCGAATATAAAAAAGAGAGTCCCATATTTTAACTGAATTATTAAGACAAATATACCCTTTGTGTGTGTGTGTACATTCAACACAACACACTGATGAGTATTCATTTTAAAATAAATTCAAAAGATCGTGCTTTGAGAAATTTCACTCTACAAAACT
>JAUTBQ010169063.1:0-11925 GCA_032361185.1 Lepetodrilus ovalis | reverse complement strand
TGTAATTCAGTTCACACCAGTTGAGCACAGTAAACACCGCATCTATCAGAGTGAAGTGATGATATAGTCCACGTTTGCTTTGGTGGCTCCTGCGTAATACCAACAGTTACTTCCCTTGAAATCTCCCGCCGGGAGGGAGCGGCCGGGGTACACTGACCTGCAAATACCCGTAGTTAAACTCCTGGGCACCATTTCACCAAGCTCTCGTATCCACTAAGATATCACAGTGATTAGTGAGAAATATACCTACGAAAGCTACGAAAGGTATATTAGCTTTTTGGTGGATACGATTGCTATAATGGTCTTTTATGGATACGGATGCTATTGGTCTTTTGGTGGATACGAGAGCTCTGGTGGTCTTTTGGTGGATAAGAATACTCTATTGCTCTTTTGATCGATATATTTATCGTTATATTGGTTATTGGTCGATATGATAAAGTCTGTTGGTATTTTGGTGGATACCTTTTGGTGAATGCGAAAGCTCTTGGTCTTTTTGCAAATAGGAGAGTTCTATTGTTCTTTTGATGGATACGAACACTCTATTGGTCTTTTGATGGATACGAGAGCTTTATTGGTCCTTTGGTAGATACGAGAGGTTCACGGAAGGGTACCCAGTGTTGACATTTGTTTGAAGTTAGTGCTTGGTGTTTTTCTTGGTACTTTTATACACTGAGGACATCAGATGGTATTTTTCTGTAACCTTTCTGCAGCATCCGTGTGCACTGGATTAACTCGTAAATGCTACCTGCCACTGAAGTTAACGTGCATGCAATATTTGCTCAGCAAGTGGTTGGGGATCAACTGTAAAACTAAGACTTGTTAAAATTCCGGAATGTCACAGATTGCATAACATTAAAATAAAACTCCGTTTGGAAAACTATCCAATATATTGTACCGACTATTCCATTATGAACAATTACAGTTAGGTATGTCTGGATTCGCGAATGGGACATGACAAGTATTGCAAAGAATGGGGGCAATATTGTATTCAGGTTTATATGGTATCGTGAAACCTTGCGCATGGAGGAATTACCAACGAACACTCTGATTTGGCACTCTTGTATTTACATATCATTCCGTTTGACAGAACTTGGGGAGCATCACAAAGGCAGACAGACATTTTATGTAATCCAAATGGGCTTGACATCGCCTTCCATTTCCTTATGGCCATACATTCCGAATATTGTGTAAATAATTGCCTCTTCGTTAGTGTCTTGTTGCATTTTATATTCTACCTTGCTTTGACGAGGTACTACATTACATTGTTGTCATACTGAATTGCATTGACATCTTTATACAGTCTACCCCCATTTATCCGGACGGTTGTATTCCCGGTAAAATCGTGCGAATAACTGTATTTCTGAATCATTTTGCATAGGAAGACTGATGTATGGTTCACTGTAAAAACCGTGCGGATAACGAGGGAACCGGATATCAGAATTCCGGAAAAACGGGGTCCACCGTACTTTAGTAGAATGTTGTCATGTTGTCTTTTTACATGCCGCTTTATAAATGCGGAACGTGGTGATGACGAAAGTATTTTACTAGGATATCTCTGTTGTAAAGTTAAAAGTGCATTGCTGTCCTCATCGTTCTGTTGTATTTAGGATGATTCGCCATAATTCACAAACACCACAAGGTCATTTTCTCGAAGAGAGGATCAAATATTCAGCCTTTGCGTTGTAGGAAAAACACGGTTTATATCAACAACAAACCTTAAAATAGGAATACAATATAAATAACAGAACTTATAATTGATCGTAGAACTGTAGTAGAAGACAACAGTTAACACCATGACATGACATTATCTGCCTGAACAATGTAACGTGGGTAGATATTAACATGTCATGTGACAGATCTCGCACCCTGCCGTTATTCTACGAGAACTGACACAGATGCTCTTCCCTGCGTGTCACGCCTATTAGACAAACACTCATTCTTTCTGCACCGGCCAAACACTAAACAGACCATGTGTTTGCGTTGCGCTCTTTATAGCTGCGTTAAGTGCTCAAAGGACTAAAACTGGCTTCTTCAGAGGTAATTGACGCGATTAGCGCCCGTTGTTTGTCTTGTCCTAGAGGACAATAGCTGTGTATGCTTAGCCAAGGAAACAATTTTGTTTTTACGACCATGTGAATAACATACGAAAGGACAACAGCGAACAACTGCGAAGTATATGTTAACTAAAATTTAGTATGTATTTTAAAGCGTATACTCATATGGCTTGTTAGCACTGAATGTCGGTATAAAATCAATCATATATTGAATATCAAATGAATGTCTGATTGTATATTTTCTAAATAAAAGAAAATAAATAAAAAAATATAAAATATTGAGTTTCCAAAGAAGTTCGTGTATATATACATCATATACCCTATAGATAGAAGGTATGTATCCAGATAACTGGTACCGTCAGTGCAATGCAGTAGTGTCACAACTGAGTAACCCTGTAACATAGTTTTATATAATTGTATACTCTACAGGAACGCTACCGGTGACCCATGTGAGATTCAGACGTTTGACGTGGGGAGTGTCGACGCAGTCACCAGCAGCTTTACGTTCCCATCTACATTCGTCAGCGGCTTCGCCAACCCCGTCCCCATCACACTCGACAGATGGGAGGTACGTCATAATTATAAAAAATAATTATAATAGCAATAGCAATAGCAATAATAATAATAATGGGAAGAATAACAAAATGTAATAATCATCATAACATTTAAATACTTGCATAATATTTATTATCATGGAATGTCTTGCATACGTGTCCACCGAGGAGTTAGTTGTGAATACGCAGTAACTCTTGCGTACACTTCAGTAAATTAAAAAGAATACAAATAAATTTGAGCATAAAATTAATGTTCTCCAGATGACTGGAAAGCATGTGTATGTCCTATGTCCATACATTACGTACTACAGCTTATCCTCGCATCGCAGGAGTATTTATTTCGCTCAGGATTTTCCAGGCCGTACACCCTGCCACACATCCGAGTAGTGGGCAATGTGCGCAAACAGCCAACCAATGAAATCATTTTCCCGATGAATTTGCTGTAAAATCTATCAAATGAAATAATATGTTATCATTGTTCTATTTATTGCGTCTAGAGACTATTTGCACACGTTTGGCTCTATATGTGTGCCAGGGTGTACGGCATGGAGAGTCCTGAGCGGAATAAGTACCCATGTACTGCGAGGATGACTACAGATATGCTTCATCAGCCTGTGCAGTACATTAATATGTAATGTAGAACTATGTCATACCCTGAGTTGTCTTCCTCATCCATCCTCCAGGATGACATCATAGTGACCGTGGCCATACAAGACGAGGACACCCTCAGACAAGAGACGGTAGACCAGTTCGACTTCCTTTACACCAGGTTTACACCCGTTTCGAACAGGCCGGTGGTGACCTCGGATTTCCAGGGGTATACACTTACCGGAAAGCGAACGTTGGCTGCCCCAACACGGTGAGGACAACACCATGATAGTGTTCTAACGTCCCAACGTCACTGCATAGATGGACAACTTTGAATTAACATGAATGAACCTGCTATCTTTACAGTCGATGGTGCCTTAAAGCTGTGCCATACTTGACATATTACGCAGAATTATCTTCTCGACATTACCAATGCAGAAATGCTTGTAGATAGTGTACGATATGATAAAATAGCCAATCAAAACCAATATAAAAGTAATACTTATTTAATTGTTCTTCTCTTAGTATCTTCAGATTGAAATTTGACTATAGATTACTTCAGCTGGCCTGTTCCAGGGTCCTAACAACATCCTATGACTATTTGGCAGGACACTTTCACCTCGGGTGTCCTACCATGATCCTGGAATAGGACACCTATCTATTTTGGGCTGTAATGTATGTCAAATAAATTGTCCCAAACATTAGTATTATTGGTTAAATGTAAATAATTATTATCACACGTCCAGCCTGAACATAGCGGTGACAGTACAGTGCGACCGGTTCTTCTACGGCGACGCGTGCTCAGTGAACTGCGTGGAGAACGACGACTGTAACGGACACTACACCTGCCACCCAGTCTCCGGGGAGAAGCTTTGCACCGACGGCTGGGGTGGCGAAAACTGCAGTATTGCGATCTCCGCGGATCATGGCTGCTTTGCATGTAAGAGTTATAGATTTATAGGGGCTGCTGAGAATACTTAGTTGTGTGCATGTACGACACACACGCAGAGTAAAAACTGTCTAGAATACGTACCTCTGGAGCTCATGCTTCATGAAGTCCTCGACATTAACGAATAGCAATTCATTCTTTGCGTGTATTTGGCGTATATGATGCTGGATCTGTAAATTATATTCTAGTTATATTACTCAACGTGGAAACCTTTCCGTCTCATTATAGAATCTAGTATTTATTTTGAAGAATGTGAAGTCAATTAGACTTCAGCACTGATTGTTAATATCTAAGAAGGTTTTACCCGTATATATAATTTTCAGTTAGACAAGTTCCCCATTTCTGGAGACCAACTTCATTACCAAAAGATTAAGTCTAGGTTTTAATGAACATAAAGCAGACTCAGTTCTGTTTGTTAACTGAAAAGGTTTTTAACTCTCCCTAGTTTTGAGTATTTTACGAGAATTATGGACAAGATGAAACTTGTTGTTCTGTGGATTTATAGGTTGAATTTTGTTATCGCCCACCGTTTTCCACTACAGCTCAGGAGTGTTCAAACAGTGCCCAGTGTATTAGATATGGAAACAACGCATCGGATTTCTACTGCTGTTGTGCCGCTGGTTATACGGGAGACAACTGCGAGATTGACGTCGATGAATGCGCCAGCAATCCTTGCGAGAATGGCGGTTCTTGCACTCAGGATGATCCCAACAGCTTTGTCTGTCAATGTCCAATCCGGTAAGCTACTATCTATTGTTGCTATTAACGTTCGAACTCATACACGTCTGCAGTATGACATGCATGATCTGAACTACATATTGTAACTATCTAGACACATTTAACCAATCATAATTACATCTGAATTATATCTAACGTTTTGAACTTTATTTCGACGATTAAACTAATTTCAATTTATTCCAGTTTCAAAGGACCTACATGTCAAACTCAACGCACATGCGCAGACGAGCCTTGTCTCAATGGCGGTGATTGCAGAGACGTCGTTGGTTCTTTCTTCTGTATTTGCAACGCGTTGTACACTGGCGAAATCTGCGAGACGCTGAAATCAGATCTGACGACTGTTCCGCCGTGCCCTACCAATTTTTACGGACCATCCTGCTCCGTGTTCTGTCAGCCGAGGGATGACTGTGGTGGCCATCTTACCTGCGACGTTGACAGCGGGAATAGGATCTGCAACCCAGGCTGGGGAGGAATCAGCTGCAACATCAGCTCAACATCAGATCCGACGTGTCAATGCATAAACGAAGGACAATGTTTCAACAACCAATGTTGTTGTCCCTCGGAGTTTTCTGGGCCTCGCTGTGAAACGAGAATCCGTTGTGTGTCCGGTGTCTGTCTCAACGGTGGACAGTGCTTTGAAGATACGGACGGAGTCAAATGTGAGTGTCAGGCAGGGTACACGGGATTCGACTGCGGAACCCAAATCGTTGTCACTACCATCCCGACTGTATGTCCGCAGAACTTTTATGGAGCTGACTGTTCCGTGTTCTGCCAACCTCAAGACGACTGCTATGCGGGTCAGTGGACATGCAACTCTGCCAATGGAAAGAGGTCCTGCAGGTTCGGTTGGACAGGAGACAACTGTGACAGACGTCGACTCGATGCAAGACACGAAACCAACTGCCCTGAAAGCTTTTGTAGAAACGGAGGACTGTGTACCAACTCAACGTGCTGTTGTCCTGTGGGATATACGGGAAGTTTATGTCACGTGGAGATATTAGAATGCGCGAGTGATCCGTGTAGAAATGGAGCCCGATGCCAGGATCTTATCGGAGATTATTTGTGTATATGTCCTCCTGGGTTCAGCGGCAAGAACTGTGAAGTTGATATGGGCACAACTGGCATCACACCTCAACCCAACCCGTGTGACAACGTCGTATGTCTGAATGGAGGGACCTGCATAAGAAACACCAGTACAGAATCAGTGTGTCTGTGTCGCGAAGGATTCCGAGGCTATCTCTGTTCTGAAGACACCAATCTTCCAGTTACTCCGGGACAACTAGGCTGTCCTGAAAACTTCTACGGACCGAACTGTCAGACCTTCTGCCGTGAGGAGAACTCATGCCCAGGTGGTCATTATTACTGTGACCCTTCTTCCGGCGGTAAGCTCTGTAGAAATGGATGGACGGAGCCAGACTGCAACACGCGGGCCCTTCTACAGGAGATCGATCCAGAATGTCCTGCAGTAGGCTGCAAAAAGGGAGGACAGTGTTCCAACGGAGCGTGTTGTTGTCTGCCGAATACCCAAGGTCAATACTGCCAAGAAGAGATCCTTCCATGCAGTTCCACACCTTGCAGAAACGGTGGTTCGTGTCAAGATCTAGAACGTGGATACAGATGTGCGTGTATGCCCGGATATGGGGGAATAGACTGCTCCACGTTTGTTGGATTCACTACGAGTTCTCCAGTGGACTCGTCCACAAGGGGTGACAACCACACTCTCTGTGAACAGGACAACTGTTTGAATGGAGGTGTGTGCGTGAGGGTTTTGGACCCGTTTTCCTGCATCTGCTTCTTCCCGTACATGGGGACGTTCTGTGAGGTCGACACCAATTCTACCACCACGGTTCCTCCTATTCCCACTCCATCCACGAACTCCTATCTGATCCAGACCATTCTACTGAAAGGAAACATCAGCGACATCAACCAGGCTGCCCTTGAGGACATTCTCAGGAATGCTATCAACTCTACAATAGACAGTAAGTAAACAAAATAAGCTGAATTTGATTGACCAGATACGATCAATACTGCTTTGTGTTGTCCATCCCAGGACATCTAACGCGGATGCTCAAGAATACACTAGGAGACTCGTGGTGAAACTGTCCTGCCCGGATCCTGTTAGGATCTTGGAAAGAACTCCTTTCTTTTTTTTAGAATCCCATCTACATAATTTCGCATTCCATGTATGCTTATACAGAACATTCAAATAGGTTCTATGACTTGCCATTATATACTTCTAAAAAGTTAATTTAGAATTTTCATAAGAAATATTTTGATTATGCTATCCATATTGTTCTCAGGTACGTCATGCTGTGTCCGACTATTTATTGTCCAGAAGACGACATACGTGGATCCAAACGGGTAAGGAAATTATACCAATACCTATACATCAGACGCTAATCTAGGATACGTCCTTTAGGATGCCATGTCCCAGTCCACCTGAACACATCTTCCTCAACCAATTGTTGTTCAACTTCAGAGACATTGTCATCGGATATTTCTTCAACGTCACCCACACCACAGGAAGTGTACCACAGTCCTTGACTCCAGCGCAGTCCAGCAACTTCAGGAACGGAGTCAATGATGATTTGCGAAGGATCGAGCCATTCAGGCGTGAAGGGGTAGAAGTCTACACCGGGTCCGTGCAGAGGCTGAGGAACCTACAGTTGGCATACAGCGTTGATTTCGTTGGCGGGATACCGGAATCGAGGAGAGCGCAGGTTATTGCTTCCATTGAACAGGCATGGAGGGCCGCGAATCCAGGTGTGTATTCGTTTTTATTGTTATACTGAAACCAAGTATAACTTGTTATTTTAGATTTACAACTCTCACATTAGTATCCCGTTACTGAGGTACATAGTAGTATTTGGAGGAAGAACGTTGCCACTAGTCGAAGGGTTAGGTTATCTGGGTATTATTCGAAGCTGTCGTATCGCTAAAGAGACCATAGCGCTCTTTTAGCGACCTCATAAATGCGTGGCGATCATTAACCCGCGACAGCGCTATGGTCCCATAGTCGATATGAGAGCTTTGAGGAACGATATCCTATGTCAGCCAGGAGTTTCATATATTAGTATTATTAACATCAGTTTTCTTATTTGTGTAATTTTCTCCATTTTCAGATTGTGGAACATGTCGTTTCACTGCTAGTTATGCTTTCACCGATGACTATTCTGGAGATTATGGGTAAGCCGACCTAATATACTGTCTACTATGAATACCCGGTATATGCTTCCCAAAATGAAACAAGAATACAAAACGTTACCATGTATGCGTTGATAAGTGTATGCCCTACCTTGTACTATAACAAATTTTGACAAAATCGTACCTTTTCAGAATAATACCGCTAATACGCCTATATAAGCTTGAGAATTAGATTGAGTATTAATTCAGATCGTTGCTTTACAGAATCAAAGTTAGCCGAGTGTACTACACGATAACCAGAGACGGTCTGCCCCAGGATCCATCCACGGTCCAGGGTCCTACAAGAAACGTGTTCTTGACCACTGTCCAGTCTGACTCCTCGGTCAACGCCGTATACACAGGGTCGTCTCTACATCAATACAATCTTCGCCACACTGCCCTGCTGACCGACGAAGTGGACATCAACAGCCCACGGGGTATTGCAATCAGGGATGCCATAGCAGCTGCATGGATCAATTGGAGGAATACAGACCCCGCGGGTAAATGGAATTTAATTGCGAGACAACTAGATAGATAATCTCAGATTAAATTGGATATTACTTTTTCTATTATTATCGTGATGCTTGTTGATGCTTTGAAATTAAAAGAAAACATCAGTAGTTCATCAGGATGCGCAGATACATAACTACTTACAAGATCAGGGTTTCACCAATGGGTCGTAATGTAGGACGGGCGTAAATCAGAGCGTACGTCATACTCATATTAGAACAGGATGTCAGTTGGATATCTGTCTATTGTGTGCCTAATATGTTGAGCCAATTTTGAATCTGTTACAGTACCCACGGACCTCCGGTCAGCTCCTATAGATATCGTTTATCTCAAGTCCAAAATCTATTACACACAAGATGGGTACGTATATGAGATATACCTAGTATACTAGACATACACACAAAAATCTAGGTTTATAAAAAAAATGTCCCTCTGTGTACATACAAAGACTTTAACAATGTATTTTTCTAAATTCAATACCTATTTTCTCCCCATACAGAAGGCGACTGACACAATTGCAGTACTACGTGATATTAAACAATACTATTGCTATTGGACCTCAAACAGCAAGTCCGGATATGACGTCGTCCTTGTTCTGTAATGGATGTCAAGCACTTCCGGTACCGTTCGTTGATGTCAAAGGTCAACTTACCTCAGTCCAGTTACAGACGCTTGGAGGATTGTTGAATCCTGATGGTACAGTGCAACACGTTTATAGCTCACCATCAAATATTAGTATCAAGTTATATGTATGCATGTAAGCGTATGCTCATATTGACATTGGTACAATATTACTGGTACTATTGGTACAAACATAACATGACATACACACAAGACATTTAATAATATAATAATTATACACAAATCATGAGAGGGGATTGACAAACATTAATACATCCTCTCCTGACAGCGATAACACGACAGTCTGTGTTAGACGTTGTCACACTACGTGGGTTTTCGTGTGCAGCATTAATATACATAATGTTATTGGTTATATGGGTGCAGGTGCAAAACGGCAACATCCAAAAGGCGCACGATATTCAATTTAGAAACTATCAATTAACGATTGATATCGTCTTAATTCCGAACAGTAGACCTTTATCTCCTTAAAATATAAGTCAGTATCGTTAGTCGTTTTGGATGTTGCTATTTTTCGTCTTCACCCATCAGCTAATAATAATATGAACCAATCAAATTTCGTATAATGTTGAACTAGCGAAACCCCTCGTAGTGTGACAGCGTATAACACAGATTGTTGTGTTATCGCTGTCAGGAGAGCATGACATTAATATCGCTCCCCACATATTACCTCATTTCAGATCCGAATGGAGTAACTACAACCAGTCAACAATTTGTAGCTTCTAATGGGTGAGTTGCAACAGAAAATAACGTTCACAGCCAATCAGAAGGGAGCCATGTTAACAAAACTATCGTATGGGTAACGACATCGTTATAAGCCTTCGCACAGAAACATTTAAGCATCACAAAAGTGAAATGTTCTTTCACGAAGACCTAATGGTGTCGCTATATGTACACGATTGCTTCTAGACCATGGTCTATGAAATATTATCTATCATTTTAATATATTCACCATTATCCCTTTCCCTGCTGGATTAGGTACAGTCACTGTCATTTAAGCCATCTCCAGTTGCCTACGTCATCAATATAACTGGGTACAATTGGCATTGATTATAAATGTCAAATTTGTTTTCTTGTTTTAGAGAAATTATAACCAGAGTGTACTATATGCCCCCCATCACCGGAAGTGGAGTGATCACCACCGCTATCACCCAACAGAGGCTGAACGAAATACTGACCAGTATAAACTTAGTACAACCATCACTGCCATTTGACCAGACCTACACCTTGAACTTTGCCGGAAGTGTAGGGGAGGGAAGTAGGGAAGAAATTGAGCAGTCGATAACTCGTGCATGGAGTGAGTATGTTAATAATAAATAAAAATGTATTCAAATGCATTAGAAGAGTTAATTGGTACATGGAAAACACTAATCAGAATCAATATTCATATATAGTTTTAAATTATCTATCACTCTTAATTTCAACTACAAAGAGCAATATGTATCATTGTATGCCAGATAAATTATTATACTTGATTTTTATGATATCTACATTGTACTGTAATGGTGCCATTGTCTGTTCCTATTTCAGTGAATACATTTGGAATTCCTGTCAACTCAATAATGGTTATGGTGAACAAGATGGACGACAGTTTCTCCAACAGGTAAACACATAATTCTACCAACATCGATACAACATAGTAATGCCTTGTCTAGAAATCTATACACCTACGATCATCATTTGTATTTACATCCATAGTGAATGGTATGTAAAAGTATATAATTCATATTTTGGATATTCACTAATACATCTTATAGTGTCACTGCCTTCTCAAGCTTTCAAGGAGTTGCTTTAACGCATATAATATGGACTCATTATCCCAATACATAGCAACATTCCCTTTGAAAAATATATGTATTTCTATGCTTGCAGTAACGGGCAGTTTACCAAAGTGACGTACACAGTATCAGTGCAAGGGGCCGACTCCCGGTGGACTAGGTTTGATGGCGTCGATTCAGGAACCATCAACGCCTACTTCACGTCGCCATCACTCGTCCTTGTGGGACAGGAGGTAACTCCAATGACCGGTACACCAGGGGAGACCACCCCGCCAAGCGGGCCCAATTTCCTGATGCAGGTGATCTACCTTAGAGGCAACATCAGTGACAGCAACCAACCCGCTGTCGAGGAGATCCTTCAGAATGCATGGAACAACTCGAAGAATGGTAACAAATCAAGTTGTATTATTATACATAGAGTTTGTGTACAATACACATATCACTTAATTAGAGAATGGGTACCCGGAAGGATATGATGTACATGTAAATGATAACCTTGTAGCGCCTTGAACGGCAGCTTGGGTTGCATACTCCACATGGAGTTGGGAAGGAATTATATGAGTGCACACAAATCCTATGACCGGGGTAATAATGAAGCGCTTTCAACGTGCTTAGCGTTGATTTGGCGCAATATGCTGTAATATGATAGGTTCTCCACTAACCTCATATTGCATATATTCTCTATCGTTCCAGGTTCCTTCTGTTGCGTTAGGGTGCAAATTATAGAGAAGACAAACTACATTGATCCAAACGGGTGCGTATATGCTTGCGAATTTTATATTGTACAAGTCATTGATAATGTATTCAGATAACATATTACATTATTTATTCTTTCTTCCTTTTCTTCTTCTTCTTCTTCTTCTTCTTCTTCTTCTTCTTCTTCTTCTTCTTCTTCTTCTTCTCATTCTTTCTGTAGAGATAGTAGTAGTAGT
>JAUTBQ010169052.1:0-11925 GCA_032361185.1 Lepetodrilus ovalis | reverse complement strand
ACGTAAATAGTCTCAGACTGAAATTCGTTTGGTCATTATCTAGGTCTATCAACCGTGATTGTATGCCTTTAAGTGGTGTGAAACCCGGCATTACATGGGTTAAGGATGAGCCAGGACTTATAATTACAGAGGGAAATTCCCAGTTGTGTTTCATCTTCCTAACGTGTTTAAGTACACCTTCCGCGGATCGGGTTAACCCTTTATGACTGGCCGCTGATCCAGTCTTGTGTCATGGGAGTGTCATTATATGTCAGGCAGGGATTAAGACATGAAAAATGATTACTTGTAATGTATCTCCTGTGTTGTGTAGGATGGCGACACTTAGAGTCGGACACCAGCGAGATGCTTTGTAAAACACTCACATTGTGCATGTGTCAAGGGTTAATGTGATGAATGGGGCAATTTCCTTAGTAATTGGAGAGGTTCACCTTTGTAAACAATAGGTGCATTCACGGTGCCGATTCTTGTTTATTTTCGTTTGATAAAGGACTGTCGTTGAATGGAATTATGATGGTTCAGGTGTCAAAATAATGTCATTTTTATTCTATGGAATATTGTCACAATAATGTGGTTATAAAAACTGTCCATTTTGTAAAGAAGTGGTGTTCTATCTGTTCTATTCTAGTTACTAGACATTTTATTAATAAAAAATAATGTGCACAGAAAGAATAGTATAAATTGTTGACATCATATTCACTAGGAGTTATAACAGGATATGTATTCCTTAATCTTTGTAGTAAATCTACAGATACATTTAGTGTATGAAATGTTCCATATTGTTATTATTATTATTATTAGTAGTATTATTAGTATTATTATTATTATTATTATTATTACTACTACTACTACTATTGTACTATTATTATTAGTAGTAATATTACTGTTATTATTTCTATTTTGATACTTCTAAAACACATTTGAATAGTCCTGCAATTCTCCCAGATTATTATTATTATTATTATTATTATTATTATTATTATTATTATTACTATTGTACTATTATTATCATTAGTAGTAATATTACTGTTATTAATTCTTATTATTTCTATTTTGATACTTCTAAAACACATTCGAATAGTCCCACAATTCTCCCAGATTATTATTATTATTATTACTAATACTGTTGTTATTTATTATTATTACTATTATTATTTCTTACGCAAATAACAACTAGTATTATGACTACTATTTTTTTTTCTTTTATTATTTATATGTAATAGTTGTTTTTATATTGACGCACTTCTTAATTCGCCAAATGTCAACCAGCTTTGCCTCTAACCTAAATGCGCTTGTACAGCCACACAGTTTTGATGATTCAGAGATGGTTCCCCCATGATAAACAAATCTGTGCTTCATTCACTTGCAGGATATGACAGAGGTTGAAAATGAAGATCTAATCATCATCTACAACAGGGTGCCGAAGACGGGCAGCACTTCCTTCGCAGGGATAGCCTACGAGCTGTGCCAGAAAAATAAATTCCACGTGCTGCATATAAACATTACAAAAAATGCTCGAACATTTTCCTTATCAGATCAGGTGAGTGTGCAGATATCGCTCTCATAAACAGTTTGGCAATAATCGCCAGATATTGCTATCATAATATTATCTCAATAGCCGGTGTGCTTATAAATAGTGCCGACATCGTTTTAAATTTCCGTAATGGAAGTAAATGTGTATTCCGTTAACGATTAGCCAAGGAGAACTGGATATGACAAAGCATTACAGTACTGTTTTGTCCGGCTTTTGTAGGCTCTTATTTACTATTACTTAATTAACTATTGGAAGTCCCATTGTTCCCTGGCAATTTAAAGCAGAGGTTTTTGTCGTGCAGATATGCCTCGATGGAATTTATTGGGTATGATTCATATTAAGTACTGTAGCCATTATGCTAAGGTAATTAGGTGCATTCTGTGTTGGATAGCTAATAATGCGGTTGCTTTATTGTGAACATTAATCCAAAACTTCATCAGTGATTCACAGTTCCTGTAGAATTGGCATTAATATCTTTAACCATTTGCATACTGGTGACAGTAGGAGATGCCATGTGGACCCATGACTGGCACTACAGCAGTAGGAACATTCAGTCTTCAAAATTACTTGGCAATTCTGATGAATGCCATAACATGTCATCAGTTTATTCCAATAACATCTGTAATTTTTCACTGTTCCAATTGAGCTTATGGCAAAAATTGTGTTTAAATATTTTTGGTAATTCAATCACACATGAATATTAATATTTAATCATGTTCTGGAATTGGCCTTGGGTGTTAATGTAATCAAAATGTTGTGTTTTTCCATCTATCTAAATTGTAATAAACAGTTTTGCTTCTGAGAATATTTTAATAATTTAAATCGGATGATCTAATCTTGAACAGTTGGGATAAAATGTCTAATTTCATTTAGTTGATTTGTCCAACCTACTTTTAAAATCTATTCAAAGTGGAGTTCACAGACAATCAGGAATGCTTCCTAGATTCGTTCCAATGATCTTTTTCAGTGAACAATGTTATTGTACTATAGACTTTGTTGAACTCTCAAAGCACTGTTTAACTGCTACCAATGACACTGGCCAAACAATCCCTCGTTTTCGTTACGTCATTTGAACACAACAGCATGTTTTTGTTTCAATAGGATTCAATAGTGTTGAGAAATATCAAACGGCCCAGCTCACCGTTCCCAAGTTTAGGAAATTAATAATTAGTGTTTCTTCAAGGGCTAGGTTAGGTACATTCCTTGCATAGTTAAAGCAATGGATACAGACCTATTTGGATATTATTCCAATCAATTAGTGCATGTACCAACCCACATTGAATTCAAATATTTATTTTATTAATATTTTTCTGTATATTAATGCACGCTGAACAACAGTAACAGCTGTTAGCATCTTCACAATGCCTACACATGAATCAAACAAAGACATGCATATGTTTTACACGGTCCACTTAGACAGCCTGTATTGAATATTTCAAAATAGGAATCGTCTCAACTAACTAGACACATGGCATGCAATTGATCACCAAGGTGGGTTGTATTGTCTTCGCAACGGACGGATGCATCATCCCATACAATCGCCCATTGTTTCTAACGCGTGCACTCGGGTACATGCACGCCGATGTTACGGACGGTTCGAGGAGATCAGAAGTGTAAAAGCAAACAATTTTGTTCAGAACGTAATATCGATGCAGCTAGTTTATGGGAAAGTTCTCGGCAACCTCTCACCTATTGGAAGTGCAGAGAACAAACATCGCGCCATAATTAATCCATAATCGCAAACTGCCAATGGCGCCCGACAGACTTTCTGGTGTCAAGTTATACAGACTGATTCCAGTTTGTCGTATTAATTTGCTCAGTGTTGCAGAACATTATAACTAGACATTCACTGTGTTTATTTCCAGGGGGAAAAAAAACAAACTGGGTTTATTTTTTTATTGTGTATTTGTGGCATGTAAAATTATATTTTCTGGCAGATTCAATTGGGGTGTGATAGTAAAGTTGGTAGAGTGTAAGACTACAAAAAAGATCAAGTTCAAATTTCATTTTGGGAGACTAGTATTATTGCTGTCTGATGTGATTATGAAGCAACTGTTATAGACAGTCTGCAGGTGTCGGCCATAGTGTATATGTACCATGGTCCATAGAGTATATGTACCATGGTCCATAGTGTATATGTACCATGGTCCATAGTGTATATGTACCATGGTCCATTGTGTATATGTACCATGGTCCATAGTGTATATGTACCATGACTAATTACCATGGGTCTCACTGTACTATGTTAGTGTGGATCTTACTTTTCCTCCAAACATAAATGTTTTAGTCGTGAGATATTCCCGCTGCGATGTAAAGCAATAATTCAATCAATCAATCCAAACATTAACAGATCACTGTCATATTACTGTGCAGCCTGACAAAATCCAACTCTAACACACATATTAACTATGCACTCAGTTCCTAATATCCCCCATGTTTCATGAAAAAATATTACTACTTGTCTAAATAACACGATTAACATGCAAATTTTGCATTGACTTGACCATTTAATTTTGACCACTTTCCTTTCTTGTCCATTGTATACCAAGGATAATATCATAATTCTGAGAAATTATTTTAGTCATTTGGGGACCATGTCAAATAATGTGGAAATAATTAGGAGTTTGAGTGACACTGTATCTGGGATAATATAAATTATGTCGTTGCCTTGTATTGGAATTACCAGTATAATCACATTTTCTTTAAGCAACATATATCAATAAGGACGAGTTGTTTTCTATCGTGTCATTTGGCTGAGACATACTCCTACTCTTCACTCAGCAAGTGTAGAAATGTGATTGGATCGAAGACAAGCGTGAATTAACATCTCCAAGAGGTGAGTCAGTCGGCCGAAGCGCGTAACGATTACGAATAGTTCGTGGAAATACTTTAGACACTTGTATTCCGTGACTGATTATTCAGAGAGAAAAAGACAAGTTAATGGAGATGAGCTCAGGGGAAAAGTAATTAAGTTTGTCTCCTTAAGCGTGAATTTTCTTTTGTCAACAATTAATAAAAAAAATTCTGTCTCAGAAGAAAAATGTGAATGTCTCCGTTGTCCATCATATGTTTAATAATCTGTCATCTGAAATGGTGTGATTGATATTTCTTAAGATTTCTAAAGAACAGTAACAGGAAGTGGAAGGAAGTGGAAAGAAGTTCAGTAAGGAAAATACACCCTTAGGTGACACGCTATTATAATTGCCATCATGGAATTAGAACCCAGCAATCAACAGCAACTTTTCAAGTACATGTATATGCATTCAACTGATTAGCAGGGAGGACAGCTGTTGTAAGAGCTAAATCGTGCAACTATCGGTGGTGGGGACAACATGCATGCAGTTTTGTCAGTCTGACATAACACAACTCTCTTCATGTGGTGTACGGGTGAGAGATCCCCCTTGTGACGGCAAGCAACAAATCACTCTTTCTATGCTAGGGGCAATAAGATCATAGAGCCACCATTGGATTAACCCACCAGTGGAAGGGTTAACTTAATGTATCCTTTTTTTCTATGGGGGCAGGTGGTCATGCAGTTAGTTGCAGTCTTCAGGGTGTCCTTTCACAAAACTCTCTTATCCACTAAGAGAGCTTATAGCGGTCTCTTTGCAGTACATTAGCTATCGGCAAAGAGGGCGCTATGGTCTCTTGGTGGATAAGAAAGTTTTGTAAAAGGATAACCAAAACGATAGGTTCCGAGTTATTAACTGCCTAAGGACCCTGGCGGCAATGTTCGAAGTTACCTTTCCTACACCATCATTATTTAATGTGCTGTGCAGTTGTTATCTATGGTTTCTCAGTACCAGACCATGCTTGCAGGTTTACTGCAATGACAAGTGCTGCAGGTTTCCTCATGCAATAACTAGTCAAACAGTGATATGAGTGAACTGATTTGGAAAGTTCCAATTCAAGCAATCACGAAAACAGATAAATGACCACATGCATTAAAGAGTTCTCAGTTATATACTACACAACTCTTTAAATACCTCGTTGTTTATAGTTCTGTTTTAGCAGTAATTGAGACTTGGGTATGTCATCAAACAGACATGTCCTCTTCATACTCAAAAACATCCAAGAACATGAACTCATCTATCTCTTCAATTTTGTCTTATTTTTTTAATTCGGTACAGCCGATGTTGGCCGAAATGGGCTTTTTTTCTCTCCAAATTACACCTGGTCCTGACAGGGAACGTACATACCGAGATGTATTGTGATGAAACCCAGTCGTTAATACAGCTCCAATGGTGGTGAAGATATTACGCTCGGATGTCTGTGATAGGCCGACACTGTGATGAGTCGTTCCCCTCCTTCAGACATTGCTTCCATAATGTCAGCATGCCGATCTGAGAGAACTTTGAACTGACGCTGTTACCGCATATCTATCACTTCTATGGCTTCATTGATACACGTCGTCTTCTTCAAGTCCTTTGTTGTGGTGTATTCAACGGTTAACTTCCAGACAGAGGAGTTAGATAAGGTGAAGATTAAACTTGGATGTGACCATAGAGCCAATCAGTATTTATGAAGAAGCATACTTTCCTTGACTGTAATAAATGAGGATAAGTTAAGACAGGGAAAGTAAAATACTGATTTGAGGCATGTGTATTTTATTGGGATATAAAGTAGGATATTCTTTTGAGCTAGTATCACCAGGCAGAGGTAATGTGACAGTACAAAGAGAGCATGTGCAATGGAATACAAGCAGGCTGTGATGAGTTCCTTGATAACAGCTCTAAGATCTATTGCAAACCAACCAACCTAACCCCATCGCTTCATTAATATAGACAGTCATTAACTGTTGTTGACTATAGTTGTATGATTCTAGTAGCATGTAAGCGGACGGGTGGTAGCGCAGTGGTAGAATGTTTGGATTTCGGAGCCAAAGGTCCCGAGTTCAAATTCTGCCTCGTAGGGATCTGCATAATTGTTCGCAAACGTTACCTTTCTGACACGATATTGATAAGGTGCAGAGTGGCAATACAGATCATCCTTGGTGCTTACAAGTTTACTGCAATATTCAGCGCTACAGATGTTGAGGGTTTCGTGATATTAATGAAAGATTCTAGAAAGCCACTCTAACCCCCCACCCCCAATAAAATACAACAAAAAAACACACAAAAAAACAAAAAATGAACAAAAATCATGTAAGCTGTTTGTGACGATGTTTGCACGGTTCCAGAAGTATGTAAGCAGTTTGTGACTATGGCTGCTCTCTTTTAGTGGCATATAATTTGTTGGCGTCTAGGATATAGTTGTACAATTCCAGTGGCATGAGCAGGGTGATATCTATTTGTGCCTGTATTTATATGTTTTCCCTACCACCAGACCCACCGAGAGTTCCAATATGGGGAGTGTCATGCCAGCTGGAACCTGTCCCTTAGTCAAGTCCGAGAAAAAAACAATAAATCAAAAAGCAATCACGACCAGAACAAAACCTGATGGCTGTTGTCAGAAAACCACTTCCTCAGCTAATGAACAGGAAATATTAGATCTCGGTGTCAGAATGCACAACTATTTTGATAAATTGTCTTATGATTATGAAGGGTTTAATATAACTAATGTAGATCTGAAGTTCACAAGCAACGACTTGGTTCTGCACAACTTAACAGTCAGACCGGGCCATTTCATGATGTGATTTATCCAAAATGCTTATCTATTGTGATGGAAATTGGTTGCATTTATTCTTGAAATTATGAATATTCTGAACAAGTAGATGATGGAGACCGTACAGCGTGTGTATTTCCTGAGAGTAGGATCATTGCATATGGGTGAAAGATTCCCGCTGCGAAGTAAAACAATGACTCACTCACCTCAGAGTAGGCCATTTATCTGTAAGAGCCCAATGTTAATGCTTTTCTGATAACTTCTCCAATCATAGAGCATGCACCCAACCTGATAAACAGTCCTAGAAATGTTTCAATTTGCAAGAAAAATGGAACAGTCTAATTGGTCCATTGTTTATCCAAGTGATGTAACGAGAAATGTTATTATTTTCAGACAAATTATGTCTGTTTTTTTTTCCCACTGTATCCAAGTGATGTAACAAGAAATTAAATGGTTTTCAAACAAATTGCATCTGTCACCTTCTAGGCTTGTTAGACAGGTAGTACAGTGTTATCAGCCTCCTGATATAGGACAGGGTACAGCTGGTGCTATTAGGAACCAGATAAAACACTTCTGTTCCTATACAACTGTCCCTTTGTACCATTACATAGTCACTAAAGTTGAGATAAAAAATCAGCTTTGTATAGGAACGCAGTCATGTTTTAGCCAAGTGCTAACTATTGGAAAGGTTTGCGGAGTTAAATAATGGTCTATGCCCAATAAAAATACAACGTATAATGCCAGCTTAGTATTTCATACATTTCCGAAAGCTCTTTATGAATTGATCGTTCAATGCGTGTGACAATTCAGAAGGAATACTAAAGTTCAAAGGGCAACATTGAAATTACTTTTATGGACTTTTGAGATTTGCGGTTTTAAGTGATCTGGAAATCTAGATCTAGGCTATTGTTGCTGAATTATGAACAAAATAAATTAAGGGCAAGCAGATTTATTTGTAGGGAAGCTTTCTACATAATTTAATAAGACTTCTGGGATCTGGTGTCATTCTTCTTTTAATGCACCTGCAAATGCTTCAAGAATATCTAGAGCCTATATGTGCTTGTAAATTAGTATTGAAATAGTATAAGCAAAATTAACATCCAAAATGGGTACTGGCTCTTCATTATATTATACATAAATGTATATGTAAATGACATCCACTTGAGAAATATTAAAATATTATTTCACACATATTGACTTACTTGCCAAGCCATAATTTAGCAAATAGACATGCAAAATCATTAAGTATCGATACCATAGGTTCAGCAATGCCTATCCAGGTACTAATGTACATGTTATGGGCTAAAGGTCGTTAATATATGGATTCCAATTCCCAAAGAATCACGATCCTTACATGGATTTGATAACACGACGATGCCACACCAATACACAGTGGAACCTGAAACCTGCAAGTGTGATTGAAATGGAAAGTGATGACTTCAGTGTGGCAATCACACTTATATGACTTCAGCAAGGATATTAAAATATTTTTTTGTTTGCTTTTCAGATGAGATTTATTACAAATATCACCAGCTGGACTGAGAAGAAGCCTGCTCTGTACCACGGTCACATAGCTTTTATTGATTTTTCCAGGTAAGTGAGCAGTGAGATTTCTATTTCGATACTTACTCCTGAAACGAATTTCGAATGGTTCTCACAATTCCCCGAGATATAAAGTATTCAAACCTTAGTGTTTCTGCCTGTGTCAGAAAAAAACCCCAGTTATATTGCTCCCCAAAGTCAATTGTAGACACTTGTGAGAGTGCATTGAAAAGGGATACAAATTGACCGATATGTAAAAAGAACCATCTGGCATCTCGAAAAAGCTTTTGCCTGCTAATAATTGTGAGAGTTGACATTTACACAAAATGTGCACTTTCAACAAGAAACATTTGCATTAATGGTATCCCAAAGAATATCATGTGACAATCACTTCCGTCAAAGTGTAGTTTGATGAATAGTTACTGGTAGTCGGGAGGACTGTGAGAAGAGTAGTGCAATATAGGTGCATGCAGCCAGAATAGTAGTCAGAAAAGTTGCCAGAAAGGTCCATGTAGTCAGAAAGATAATCTATAGTCGTTAATAATGTACATGACAAACAGAAAGGCAGACAAAAAAAAGCACATGAAGGAGAAAGGTAGTCAGAAATTATCCAGAAAGGAATAGTGAGAAAGAACATTTTGAATCAGAAAGTACAATTAGTCTGAAAAGTAGTGAGAAGAGCATCTAAAAAGGCACATTTAGAAAGGTAGTCATAAAGGCTGAATGGCACATGCGGTCAGAAGAGTAGCCAGAATAGGTACATATAGTGAGAAGTGTAGCCAGAAAAGGTTCATGTAGTCACAAGAGTAGCCAGAATAGGTACATGTAGTCAGAAGAGTAGCCAGAATAGGTACATGTAGTCACAAGAGTAGCCAGAATAGGTACATGTAGTCACAAGAGTAGCCAGAAAAGGTACATGTAGTCACAAGAGTAGCCAGAAAAGGTACACGTAGTCACAAGAGTAGCCAGAAAAGGTACAGTAGTCACAAGAGTAGCCAGAAAAGGTACATGTAGTGAGAAGAGTAGCCAGAATATGTATATATAGTCAGAAGAGTAGCCAGAAAGATGCATACATCAGAAAGGTAGTCAGAAAAGTACCCAGAGGTGATAATAATCAGGGTATCCTTTCACAAAACTTATCTACTAAAAGACTGGTAGCGCTCTCTTAGTAGTGTATTATCCATCGGCAAAAAGAGCGCTACCAGTCTCTTAGTGGATAAGAGACCTTTGTGAAAGGATACCCAGGACAGTATTTTTAGAAATGTACATGTAGACACAAAAAAAACCACATGAAGCAGAATGGTAGTAAAACAATACCCATAAATGGTCATTGCAAATTGCTGGAAGTTTCCTGCAGCGACGTTAAATTCCATAATCACTTACTCTGGATATAGACAGAAATGATAGTAATCAAAACAGTAATGAGAACTAACCATAAAGGCACATTTATTCAGAAAAGTACATGTAACCAGAAAGGCAATAGTCGTCGGGGCAGTGAGATTCCTATTCCCTTGCTGTGTCATTACATTGGATTATAGCTGTACTGAGAGTCCACTCCTACGCCGTATGGGCCGATGATGTCGTAAATCTATATTGCGTAGGCACCTGAAAACATCTCCAAAGTTGAGATGTCTGCCATTACCTACTCAGTACGAGGATCTACAGGGTTGAAGTGTCTCACCAGGTAACTGTGTACCCGGCTGGTTGACATTTCCACGCACATTGATTTCCCTCCCTTTGATGTAAAGCAATACCCATGATTGGCGACTGAAAAACACCGGAGAATCGCCATGTTGCAGTCGTTCATCACATGATTACCAATATAAAACACTGCGTTCTGCATGTTCTATTGTTGTACTTCTTGATTAGTTCTATACACAATCAACAATGTACTTTGTATGTGCTCGTGGGTCAAGCAGTCAACAATAGAAGTATTTCAATATTTTGCGTCTTTTATCCTTGTTTTGCATTTGGTTAATCTTTACAGTAGTTCTTTTAATCTTTTCTCCACTTTGAACGGTGGAATATTATTAAGAGTCAATAGATATATGTATCTGACTCTTTACAACATGAAAGCAGAAATATATTGAGTTTTATATGAAAGCAAGGAATGCATGAAATACGCTAAAAAATAAAATACGGTGTCAATGCAAAAATAGTGTTGGACCTTGTATCTAGATTTCATTTTTTTGGCTTTATGCAACTTCTTTTTAGACAGTTAGATATGCATTGAAATTGGTTGGGATTAAAAATTTAAGTCAGGACATCCCAAAATGTATGGTAATTTCCCTCCAGATGTGCCTTGGACCATATTTATGGATCCTCACATGGAGTAGTTCATGTATAGCAAATCGGTCATTGAGCCTGGACAGACAGTCTTATAAAACATTCAATGGACTCCCTACTCCGAAGTACATCTTATCACATTTCACGGACATCCGACTGGTAAACATTGTCTTCGCTGCCAGACTAAGTCTGTGTAGTTGGCTCTTCAAGCAGGATTTAAGAGCTTTGTTCCATTAAAAAAAAAGAACCTGCTATCATTGCTAATGTAAAGCTTTTAACACTTAACATTCTCAATTGATAACAAGTTCCCCAAAGTATTTCCGTATAGGTTAGAGTTGCTGAGTTGTACGCAGGAAGCGTAATATTCTTGTTGTTTACATTTCAATGGTGTATTTTTTCCGTGAACTGATGTAATGGAGTACTAAAATAGAAGCCTAATGACCTGTGCTCAATATTGATGTCAGTTGTATGGAATAAAGCTGGCATTAAATGCTGCATTATCAGCAGAATAGGTATCCAGTTACATTTAATAATCCATGTTTTATTAACAGTTCATGATTTTTCTTATCGATAAATTCTGAAAGCTGTGTTAACGTCCAGTGATGGTCAGATATGTTGAATTGTTATTACCACTGATTCTGTGGTACAATTAATGTTGATATTCAACTGCTATACTACTATACATTAATATTGTGATTATCAAAGCGAACTTAACAATAATTTCTTTCTTTGATATCTGAGTGGCGGAATTTTATACATAGATTGATATCCCATTGACCGATTTTCCAATGATGTGTGTTTCTGAAAGTGTAATTTCTGTGAAAGTCTATACTTCGAAATGAACACAACTACAGTGTCCCCTCTATATAAGGCTGTATTTGGGGTCCTTATAGTACCAGCCTTATATAATAGTGCAGGTAAATAACAAAAAATTAAAATGGGGTCCACATCTGACCAGCCTT
>JAUTBQ010169041.1:0-11926 GCA_032361185.1 Lepetodrilus ovalis | reverse complement strand
TGTACAAATCAAACGTAAAGAGTCTCAGACTGAAATTCGTTTGGTCATTATCTAGGTCAATCAACCGTGATTGTATGTCTTTAAGGTTTTTTTCTATAAACTTAATTTTTTTGAATAACTTAAGTTAAAACTAAGCGGTTTATAGGATACCGCCCCAGATGTTTAGTACAAATGTTCAGCGTTCAACGTTCAACGAATACAAGTTAGAATTATTACAACTAGAAGCAGCAAGTATTATTACTGACTTAAGAGGCCTTACAAAATTTGCATCGAAGAATAGTTTGTATTATGAAACAAGTTGGCAATCATTATCCGAACGACGTAAAAATATGAAACTTACAACCATTTACGAAGTTTTCAACATTTGTCCTCAGTATTTTAATGTTCTCATACCCGATAATATAACTACTCGAAGTAATTATAATCTAAGAACAAATTGCAATGTACGTGTCCCTCTTGCAAGGACTATCTACTCTCAAAAAGTCACTCATACCGTCTACTCTGCAAACTACCTACACACCTGGAAATTAATTACGCACCACCTTAATTAGTTTATAGTACAATTTTCATTTCTAGACATTTAAACTTAATTTTGCTATTTCCTAAAAATATAGACAATTCTCAATAAGATACGTGTAGTAGGATAGTTTTGGATGTTATCGATTTTCTGTATTTGCAAGTTAAATATCAAGTCTTCTCATGGGCAAAATCCAAGTTTCTGCGTGATAAATTTTGAGGCTGTTAACTTTCTTAATGTTTAATATTTGGTACTTGATACTAATAATGTTGTGTAGTAGACTATCCGAAGTCACTAGGTGACAGATTATTGATATGCATAATGGGTGGATGATCTCCAGAGAACATTGTCGTCGATTGACTAGGAATCGTATCAATGTCAGTTGTCTAGTATAGGTAAACATGGCCAGACTTAATATTCCACGTCCAGCACACCTCGAGAGTTCACGACAGGAAATTATTGCAACTTATTCATTGAAATCACTTCATGTCCAGTATATTATGAAAAGCCAACTGGATACTCATGATTGTGAGTTCTGCCCGATTATTGTCTAAGAACATCTTAATGGACAGGCTTCATTTGTTCCGTATTTTGATGGGCAACCATTATTACCAACAAGGCGAGACTTCATGGAAGATAATGCCAGGCCTCATTGTACAGGAGCTGTAGTGGTAAATGTATGCCACACATGCCTTTTCGACTCTACCATGGCCAGCTCTCATACCTGATCTTAACCCGATCGAACATCTTTGGGACTTTCTGGGCCGCAGAGTAAGACAAAGAGACACAGAGATGTAAACTATTGCAGAATTAACCCCAGTATTACATGAAAATGGCAAATGATACCTCAGTCCGATCCAGCGGTTGGCTCATGTAGAAGAAATTGTTCGTTCCATTTGTTGTTATATCAGATATTAACAGTACCATGTTTTTTCGTAGTACTAATGTGTATAGAGATGGTATACTTGACTAAATTCTGAAAAACTTCCGGTCATGGCACCAGAACCATAGTTAAATGACGTGTGATTTTATGCAATTATACTCATGTCTTTGAAATTGATGTATAAATTAAATTATACTGAAATTGATGTATATTTCTTATGGTTCGTCTCTTCAATTGTCAAAGGTTTCCATAAAACATTAAATTAGCAGTCACCCATTCACAGAACGAAAATAATTGGTGTTTACGTTTGACTTGTACAGTAAAAGATGGGTGGTGCGTAATTAATTCAGGTGTGTATATTTACCCGAAAAAGTACTTCTATTGACCGTTCTCCCAATTATTATACATGTGAAAATAGATTGTTAAATATTATACATACTCGACAAAGATGTAGTAGCTTAAACGCCGATCTTTTTCTAGTAAATTAATCAGAAAACTATGGAATGGCATTATGGTTATGGCTATGAAAATAATTATCACTACTTTATTCAATGTCCATCCTATGTCATGTACAGACAGGTTATGCGAGATTGTATTCCAACTATGCAACATGACAATACTATATTTTCTCGGTAGAAATATTTTACAATTATATCAAAGGCTAAATATATTTCTGTTCGAGAATATAGTATTGGAAAAACTAAACGTTTTGTTATTGTACATACGTGTACATGTATTCATGATACATAGGTCTAATACTTATAGTTACTCATCTGTTTAGCACCCAGTGTATTGCACCCTAATTACTTCTTCATATTTGTATAATATATCTCTGATCTCACTATATTTTGCACACATAACTTTATTTTTATAACTTTTAAATAGGGCGAGGACTTCAAAAGTGTTTTCACTTTTGTCTGATTTTCACTTTTGTCCGATCCCATTGAATTTATGTCAATAAAATGTTGAAATCAATCAAATCGACACTTAATCGATTCATTTTTTTCTTATGGACATTTCAGTCTCTATCCACTCTGATATGGACATTTAATTCTCTACACACGCTGATATGGTGATATGGACATTTCTTTCTCCATTATCTTCCGTTGACCGCTTTCCTTCATAAAAGAATAAAATGGTAGTAATTTTAATATTTTATTTTGCATATTATTACAAATCCAATTAATACCAGTACTAATTTGATAAATATATAATAATGGCCAAACTTCAACTTCCATGCACTCAATGTTCTTTGTGATTATGATGTTATGACGAGATGAAAATCTACAATTCTTGGGAAACGTGGGAAAGCAGTTAGAAATTCAAAATGGATTTTTGATCTTGTAGATCCTGGATAGTAGTAGGCTGAATTTATTGACCAGGGTACCCTTTCACAAAGCTCACTAAGAGACCATAGCGCTCTCTTTGCAGGGCATATGGTCTCTTAGACAAGTTATTGTATCAGAGAGCTTTGTGAAAGGGTACCCAGACTTTGATTAGTGCACATTGCATGTATGCACCAGGCATGGCAACAGATGGCTACAGGTCCCAAGCCACTTCCTTGGCAAATAAATCGACCCATGGACAAATAAATCGGCAGATTTCTGTGGATCCACAGAAAATTGCCATGCCCGATATACTGTAGATCCAGAAATGAATGCAATGGTAAAATGAATGCAAAAAATGTGAGGTAGTGATACCTATCACATACAAATTGGGCTTGCATTAATTTTTGGATCTACAATATTTTTGAATATACATGTAATTGATGAGCAGGATTCATTTGCATAAAGTTTTGTATTTACTACCAGAGGACCTGAACACACTAATTACGATTTTCATAGCGATATTATTCAAAATCTCACCTCACTCAACATACATAATATCAGTAGAAATATTCACAAGAGAAACAGGTGTGCCTTCACATATCATATTTTACACATAGAAAATAATGACAGTCACATGATTTTCCATATTCAATATTAATTATTTAGCATGTATGAACTACATCATGTTTTTAGGAGCAATATATTTAACTTTAGTTTCCGATTATAGTTAATTCTTTTCAGCCACCGTTTCAGCCACCCGGAACTGCATCGATACCCATTGATCAGAGGATACTCGGACGTGGCATCACATGACAGTATGGGTGTAGGAGGTATAGGGGGGAATGTTGGATGACGCACGTAATAACGAGGTTCCAACCCCAACATTCACCTTCTCCCCTCCCCCCACGAGCAGCAAGACGGGATATCTCGCTCCCGACAACACGTACAACACAGACTATCTACAGATAACCCCGGTCTCCTCATTATAGAGAACGCACTCAAAACTCGACTGAATAAACACAACAAATGGAGCTGTACGACTACTATATACATAACACAGCTGTACAACACATTCATTTCCAGGACAGCAACAACTAATGATGGTAATTAAGATGGACAGCACTAACGGCCACAAAGGTGGATTACATAAATACTGTTAATTCTAGCTAACAGTTATGGGTTTCCATTTCTTAAATCTACCAAACGGATTATCTAGAGATTAAATTAATGGTAATCAAACTGAGAGACTAAACTATCATGATTGTAACTTTCTGTACATTCTGTTTATGAAATTGGATCAGATTTCCATTTAGGATGTCGACCAACATTTGATCAGAAAACATCCCAAGATATATCTAGACTAAATAATGAAATTGTTCCAACAAATCTCACGTCATCAAAAACAAAGTCTAATAATCATGATTAATCGTGTAGATTCATCTTGCATTCCTTTTTACAAGCTATACACACAGAGTGTAATTGCTAACAATAATAATACTAACGATGTCTTGACGTCAACAAAGATATTGATAGCACTGTGGTCCGTATCGTCTCCGATCTCTAAATGCAGCACACGAATACGAGTTGTAATTGTCAGACGTCCTACTAACTTACTTTCACTTTTAACTCCACCCCGCCCAATTTTCAGCTATATGGATCATCCGTGGGCCATTCATTCCTGCTGGGAAGATCGGACAACACACTTGAACTGTGGATCTGTCTGCAAATGTTCTTCAGAATAACTCGGTTGTCGACGGCGCCGATGACGATGATGGCGCCGATGATGATGACGGCTTTGAATGCCGACAGCACAGTGAGAATGAGCCATGGAATGGATGACTAAAAAATGTAGCTATATCACACACTGACAGACACACACACGGATAGGCAGGCAGGTACGTATCGTTCTCCAGCTCTCCTTCCCCGCCGCTGTAGTCCTCCACAAGGTTCAGACTCGGCCGACAATTGCGCAAAGTGTTCGTCCAGCTGTCCTAGTTCTTGTCTTTCTTCTCTTCCTTGTCGTCCGTCGATGTCGATGTCGAATCGTCGGATTTTGAGCCGGATGTGTCAGAACTTGAGGACGAGGATGAAGATGTATCTCGCTCTGCCGCCATCTAAAAGACATCAGACAATATGTTGACACGTTGTCTTGGTGTTTTACACTCCACATGCAGTTTAATAATTTATAAAAATGTATTGGGGGTTTAGCACTGCTATAAAGATCTTTTCACTCATAGCTTAAGGCAAGAGGAAAATCGCAACATCCACAGCACTGAATGTTGCAGTAAACAGGGAAAGGCTCAGAATTGTTCTTCCGCAGTAGCAGATGGTGCTATTAGGAGACGAAAAATAAAACATCATTGCCTTGATCCAAATAAGGTCTAGTATTAAGTTAGCCAATGCAGTAGTTAATATTGCCACTAGTTTTGTCGCCCAAGGTAAATTGCCCAAATGCTTAAAATGTATCAAGAACAAGCCTGAAATGTAGGAGTTCTTAGATTTCTCTATCATTATCTGGTGCCGACGTTACAAAACATTTTTTTTGAGTATGATTTCATACCTTCTTGTATGCCATTTCAAACAGTTTGAGGGATGACTGCTGGAGGTCGGATGTTGCCTGTCGGATGTTTTCCGTTGTCTCATTGTCCTTGTTGGCCAACACGTCGCGTACCTTGGTGATCTTCTCCTTGAGCTGGTCACACTGACAACAGAGAAACACGTCGTCACACATCGCCATCGAGTCATCAGCCTAACTACAGTCAAGAGATGGAAATTAACACTAACCCGGGCCATTTCTACCAATGCTAAAGGGATATTTCAAGCTTTTTGTAAATTTGTTATTTGTCTTACTATTCGGGCTAGTAAATGTTTAAGGCAAGTTTCTATCCCTGCTAGTGTCCTCAGATGCTACGACACTCTTCTTATGGACATAACCTAACAAAGTTACTAGTCAGACCCTGTTATAAGAAATGAAAGAGTGCTATATAAATATGGTATTTATTATTATTATTATTATTATTATTATTACTATTAATAATATACCAGACACTTCCATTTTTGTTAGAATCTGACCAGTAAACGAAACAAGCAGATCAATCATTCTTAAGTTAAAGTATATATTAGGATATCTGTATTGGCCAAGAGTTGACCGGTTAGCAGAGAAACCGTTATGATGGAGACCGTAATAATGAGGTCCGAATGTATATCAAATTTACTGGAAAAAATAACCTCGCTGGTACCATATGATCAGATCAACCATTCATATATCGTGCATCGTGCGAATTACATCATAATGCATTACTACCCAAAACACAATGTATTACCTACATCTCAATGTACTACTTCTTACATCACAATCTACCCACACGAGTACATTAAAACAACTTTATCGCCTCCATCACTAAAACAAGAAGGCTCAGAGATTTGTTTCCTCATACAAACTGATTTGTTGGAGACGAAAAATAAAGTCATCATAGCCTTCGATCAAAGTTAAATTTTCTACCGTCATAGCCAACCGACAGGTTTGTTTTCTAATTCATCACATGCTATCAACGCAATTTGCACAAGTCTGATCCAATAATCTATCCCTACTCTACCACGTGGCCACGTACAACTGCTGACATGCGCTTCACGAATGGGTTGTACCAGTAGGCCTTGCGTAAATGGAGGTTTTCGTCACTTCCTGCTATAGTAAAAGGTCATGGTGTACGCCAATACTAATTCCCATACTACAGTACGACTATCGTGGTATGCTGGAGTAAACACAACAATAGACGTGGGCCGTCATGGTGCGTACCTCGTCCGCTGGCAACTGGTCCTTGTACTCCTCCATCTTGCTCTCCGTGTCGTGGATGATGCTGTCTGCGCTGTTCACTGCCTCCACGACATCCTGCAAACCACCAGACACCAGTGAGTGACCAATTATGGAGTTTAACATCGCTGCGGGAATCTTTCACCCATTTGCGACGATTAAACAGCAATTATTTAACTACAATATTATGTATTAAAAATGAAGCATCAAAAACATGCAAAAAAAAGTCTAATTACAACGAGACACTAGATTGAACCAGACGACATAATGGGTAATATTGTAATTTTAAGAAAATTTATCACGAAAGGACTTCATTCAAAAATGGACTTGCTAAACAAATGTTCAGGGCTAAATTTACTTAATGATTTTCAAATACATACAGGCCAACAACGTTGAATACTGAGTGATTATGGAGTTTAACGTCGCTGCGGGAATCTTTCACCCATTTGCGACGATCGTTGAATACTGAAAGAAGCCAAGTCAGTCAATTCTGTCATAGTGCAAGCTGAAAAGGTACTTGAAACTTACTTGAAGCAATTAACAGTTAAAACTCTCATATGGACACATGATACCCCATGTGAGTTGTCAAGGAAATGAGAGCACACTAATCCATTGACCAGGGCAACATAATGTTTTGCTATGAGCACACTTTAAAGCGTGGACTTGGCCCAATACCAATGTGCACATTATTTTTATCTGTGGTTCAGGGGATGGACGGGTATGGTGGTGTTGGAGGGCAGGGGGGACGGGGGCGGGAGGAAGGAGGAGACCTGCTAGACCATCTGCTCAATGGAAGAAAAGGCTCAGAAATTGGTTTCTTCACACAAACTGATTTGTAAGAAATACAAACATAAAATCATAGCCTTGTTTGTTCCCGTCACCACCAGCGACGTCCACTACCTTGTGTTGTATGACAGATGGGTGGTGGGACAGCAGGACTGGGGAGTGGGTACACAGATCAGTTACTGTTTCATGTCACAGAGATAATCATTCACCAATGCGTCACAAGGAATTGGTAGGCAGGAGAGACCAAGGCTACTGGGGATTTGTGACAGCGGGGCAGGGAGGGAGGGAGGGAGGGGGTGCAGGATACAAACCTTCCTCCTCTTGTCCTCCTCTGCATACTTCTCAGCATTGCGCACCATATTCTCGATGTCTTCCTTCGACAGACCGCCCGACGACTGGATCACAACTGTAACACCCGACAACAACAAATATGACAGATACCCATCTCATAACAAAACAATGCTGGCTGGATATAATTATACAAACAAGGCCAAATCTGGCAAACTACACATCTAAGATAATAGAAATTAGCTCAAATTTGGCAAGCTGGACATTAATATTATAGAAACAAGTCCAAATTTGTTACCAGATTATGAGGACATTGCTGACTATTCTATTAATGGTGTACTTACTCTGTTGTTCCTTTCCCGTTCCCTTGTCTCTGGCCGAGACGTTCACGATGCCGTTGGCATCGATGTCAAAGGTCACTTCCACCTGGGGCACGCCTCGGGGTGCTGGAGGGATGCCAATCTGTTCGCAAATAGAGAAAATGTTCACACGTCCTTGCTTAGGCCGGGCTGCCGAAGTTTACTGGCAGTTTGTTTTTACCTTTGCAAATCACAGATGTAGCAGAGTCGGTGATAGCTCACTATCACAGGTACTGGCATACACATTTTTTGTTACATGAAGTACACTACCAGCTTACAATAATTTTGATTACTTACATAAACTACAAAATCGAGGAATGCAAGCTACAAGTACATCCTGTGGTGCGTTCAAGATCTAATACATATTAATACACAATACAATACCCTACTCGTCTTGGCTGAATGGGTTTGTAGGAAATAATAACAGGAAATCAGTCTTGATCTTGAACGCACCCCTGATATGAACCTGAATTGGAATTGATCCACACAAATATCTAATATTCAATTGTTTCTTGATTTACGTCGTTGCTGGAACATTTCTCCTAAATGTGATGACCAATACTCTTCGGAAATGATTGACAAGCACGACACTGCCAGGTAATCTACTGGCAGTCCACAATGTTGACAAGCAAGACACTGCCAGGTAATCTACTGGCAGTCCACAATGTTGACATGCGGCAGTACTGACGACAGCGCCAACCCGCGACAATACTCACCAGCGAGAACTGCCCCAGCATCTTGTTGTCGTGGGCCATCTCTCTCTCCCCCTGGAATACCTTGATTTCCACCTGGGTCTGACCGTCAGCAGCCGTGGAGAATTGCTACAACACAACACGCGCGTCATCATTACACGGGCATCATCATTACACAGGCGTTGTCACTACAGACTATCATTACATAGACATCATCATTTGGGGGTTTGGGGGTTTTATAGCCATTTTCAATATCCTTTCACTTATATCAAGGCTTGTCAGGAAGAAATCTGCAACATCCATATTGCTGAATGTTGCAGTAAACCTGTGAGCACTGGCTGGTACTGACAGACCAAGCATGTTAACTGCATTGCCACGGTACAGACAGTGCTTCCTATCCAAACATGTCCCGGGACTAGATTTGAACCTGGGACCTTTGGCTCCGAAGTCCAATATTCTGCCATTGCACTACCACTCATCCCAGACATTACACCATCCTCAACATCTAGATTCTTGAATTTATTTTAGGCTGCATCTTGACCAAAAGCAATACCGTTATCAGTAAAAACGAGATATAGGTGTATTCCGTAACCAAATCCTGTGACAAAAAACCTACCTGGCTCTTCTTGGTGGGGATGGTGGTGTTCCTGTTGATGAGCTTGGTGAAGACGCCGCCCAGGGTCTCGATGCCGAGTGACAGCGGCGTGACGTCCAGGAGCAGCACGTCGGTGACGTCCCCGGCCAGAACTCCGCCCTGGATGGCGGCGCCGATAGCCACAGCCTCGTCAGGGTTGACCGACTTGCTGGGCGTCCTTCCAAACAGCTCCTTAACTGTGTCCTGGACCTGCGTAGAGCCAATCAGGTTTATGTCAATATCAAATGTCTTCTATTATTTAACCATTCATTCATTCATCCATTTAATTATATATTTAATTATTTATTTATTTATTTATTTATATCTATATTTATTTTATTTAATTAATTTTTTTTTTTTAAATTTGAATAACTTTATTTATTTTATTTCAATTAATGAATTAGTGCTTTTTACGTCACATCAGGAATATTTCACCCATAGGCGACAACTATATTTTAAACAAGTATTATTATTTTTTTATTAAAATGTAGTCTCTTCTAGTTAATTTAGTCATATCAGTTAATGGCAAGTGAGTGATTTTTTTAATTCACATAGTAGGGAGAATGCTTTACCCATACATATTTCATTGCAAAACAAGACCTGCAACACCTGTAGTTCAGAGTATTGCAGTAAACCTGCAAGTGCTGTCTGGTACTGACAGACCAAGGCTACATGTTCAATCAATGACAATTTCTAATCTATTGATGTGCGGATGCCTCCCTGGCCACAGCTGTCATAGATAACAACACATTACAGAAGATGCCTGGCAACAGGACGACACTGACCTTGGGCATCCTCGTCATCCCTCCTACTAGGATGACCTCGCCAATGTCCGACTTCTTCACCTCCGCGTCCTGGAGAGCTTTCTGGCACGGTCCTACCGTCCTCTTGATGAGCTCCTCCACTATGGATTCGAACTTGGAGCGGGACAGCTTGATGTTCATGTGCTTGGGACCGCTGGAATCCATGGTAACGTATGGCAGGTTGATGTCGGTCTGTCAAAACATAATAAATACACATGTAATCATCCTGGGACCATTTCAAATTCGGTAATGTTAAAGATATCTGTGGTCACACCCCGTGCAAATTACAGATTTGACCGCCATTAACATTGGTCCCAATGGCGAGTTATTTCATTTCTTATAAGTTCATAAAACTATGACCAGCTCACAAGAACATGACCAACTCTCAAGAACTCTCTCGACAACGACGAACAATCAGAGATCTAAAACAGATCCCAGAGACAGCTGACCTTGCCGAGATTTCTCTACCACAGACGTAACGCTAGACGACACATGCACGTGTCATTTGCTGACTAGGCTGTGGAGTACATTTCACAATCTTCAGGGAGTTGAGAAGTCAAATAAGTCTACACAGTTCTAGTGACCAGGGCAACAATGTATATGAGCAAATTCCATATAAATCATTATCTATTATCCAAATTGCCAGTGCCAAACATTTTAGCATAGTTTCCCAATTTACATTTATTAAAATAATAGTGAAAGGAGACAACTTTGAAATATGCAGCGAGCCTTAGGTTTGTTGGTAAACCCTAGTTTGAAATATTTCTCAGCTGAGATTTCTCCCATTGACCGAGTGCTCCAACTTGAATCTGGTTTTTACTCAAGTCTGGCGTAGAGTCGAAATCTCAGCTGAGCAAATTCTCACTCGTGTTTATTTAGAGAAATCAGGTCCAGATATACTCCAGACACAGGCTATTTGATTCTGACTAACATGGATTAAACTTCAACCAAATCCAGACCATAAATTCAATGGCTTCATAAAAGGTTTCCTCAAATTGTCCATGAAACTCAAGTATCAGTGAACAATCATGAGAAATGTAAGTTCTTTAAAACTATGATCAGCTCCACAAGAACCTGACCAACTCTCAAGAACTCCTCCAGCAAGGTTAACAGTCCGCAGTCTAAAACAGATCCACAAGACAGCCTCCTACGCTGGACTTTCTCTACCACAGACGTAACGCAAAGCAATACATGGACGTATCGGTTGCTGACTAGGCTGTGGATAAATACATTATCTTTCAATTAGCTTGGCCTGATACTGTGAATTAGTTGCATAGAGATAACTGACATTATATTCACATTAACATTCATACTAACAATAAGGGGAGACAACTTTCCAAAAATAGATTTAGCTCCGAGAGATTGACGAAAATAGCAGTCCTACAAGAAGCGGATATGCCTCTAGAACTTCTAAAGTCAGATATTTGTCCAATGTCCGAAGAAACAATTGCAAGATAATTAACTATTTCTAATTGCTTGACAATTGATTTCTTTAAAAACTAATTATGTATGAAAATATCTTAGAATGTTACTTCATTCACGCTTGCAACTACATGTATTTGATAAATGAGTGAATTATTGATTTATGTCACAGCGGGAATATTTCACCCATACGTGACAATCTTTTGATAAATGAACAAATAGATATATTAAATCTCATTCATAGCAACATTTCAAAATTGGATGAAAATATTAGCCATCATCACTATCGATAGTAACTTGAATTGTTTACAGCTACAAGTATTTGTAAATGTAAGTTCTTTAAAACTATGATCAGCTCCACAAGAACCTGACCAACTCTCAAGAACTCCTCCAGCAAGGTTAA
>JAUTBQ010169040.1:0-26339 GCA_032361185.1 Lepetodrilus ovalis | reverse complement strand
TTGACATGCAGCAATTAACAGTTAGTACAGAACCTTTGACATACAGCAATTAACAGTTAGTACAGAACCTTTGACATACCATAATTAACAGTTAGTACAGAACCTTTGACATGCAGCAATTAACAGTTAGTACAGAACCTTTGACATACAGCAATTAACAGTTAGTACAGAACCTTTGACATGCAGCAATGAACAGTTAGTACGAACCTGCAACATACAGCAATTAACAGTTAGTACAGAACCATTGACATACAGCAATTAACAGTTAGTACAGAACCTTTCAACATACAGCAATTAACAGTTAGTACAGATCCTGCAACATACAGCAACTAACAGTTGGTTACCTGATGAAATTATTCAAATCAAACTAGGCTATTGCAATGAATATCTAACAAAACCAACAGGGTATCATTTCCCGAAGCTCTCAGTTCCACTACGAGACCATAACGGTCTAATAAGTGCACGAGCACCATGTATTAGAGATTGCTACTACAGTGCTTATGGTCTTGTAGTAGATATGAGAGCTTTGAGAAATGATTGCCTTGTAATTTGACAACAAATCAGTAAAATACTACTTCAAATTGACAGTGGAGTTTGATCTGTAAAAAAACCCTGTCTAGATGTGAAATGAACTGCGATAATAAGAGAGAGTGATTTAGCGCTTCACGTCCTAGCAGAAATCCCTCACCCATATACAGTGCCCCCTCGATATAACGCTGAATTTAGGGTCCATGACATACCCCCAGCCTTATAGTACCAACCAGTACAGGTAAATAACAAAAATTAAAATGGGATCCACATCTGACCCAGCCTTATATCAAACTGTATCAAACAGCCTTATATCGAGGGGACACTGTATTAACAACGCAATAATAAGCGAAGGTTGACTTTGCATCGTTTTTTTGTTTGTTGTTGTATTGGGGTTTAGAGTTGCTATACCCCAGTGAATACTAATTTTCCCTAGTAATCACTCCGTAATCTCTACATTCCATGGCACAAGCCGGACGTGGCACACGCCGGACATGGCACAAGCCGGACGTGGCACAAGCCGGACATAGTTACCTTGATCCTCTGCAGCTCGGCCCTCTTCTCTCCAATGTCTGCCTTGGGCTGCGTCTCTCTCAGCCGCTTCTCCGTGTCCTTCAGCCAGCGCAGCACCTGGTCGTGGCTGTCGCTGAACTCGGTCCAGCGCATCAGCTGCGCCTCCAGGGTGACCTTGGTGTCGGACGCCTCGCCCAGAAGCTCCGCCCAGTCGGACTGCAGCTGCTGCAGCTCTTGTCGGATCATCTCGCGGCCCGTCACTGATGTGCTCATCATCGTCTTCTCGCCCCATGTGTTGGCCACGTGCAGCAGCGTCTGACCCTCCTCCTTCAGCACCGAGAACTCCTGGGGAGACATCATTGCATAGATTTCTTATTGCTACCTCCCACAATAATAATAATAATAATAATAATAATAATAGTTCTTTATTGCAAGTAAGGCCACTGGGTCCTTTATTGCAAGTAAGGCCACTAGGTCCATATTCAGCAATACATTACTAATGTATTTAAATATCATGACTACAGGTAGACATGTACATATCATGATATAAAGAGAATAATAACGTGCATATTTATACTGACCACTCCCATTACTGACTAATAAACATCCACAGATATGACCATCCTGACCCATATGACTGACCACCCATACTCACCCGTTGAGTGACCATCCAGACTGTTCCTAGACCCTGAAAATGACCACCCAGATGGCCCCTAGACATCGGAAATGATCATCCAGACAGACCTTAGATGCCCAAAATGACCACCCAGACCAGACACCCAAGACTGACCTTAGACCTTCAAAATGACCAGCCAGACTGACACTAAACCCCCAAACTGATCCTAGACACCCAAAATGACCTTAGACACCACAAATGACCACCCAGACCATAGACACCCAAGACTGACCCTAGACCATCAAAATTACCACCCAGATTGACCCTAGACTCCCCCAGACTGATCCTAGACATCCAAAATGACCATAGACACCACAAATAACCACTAAGACTGACCCTAGATCCCTAAAATGACCACCCAGACTGACCTTAGACACCCAAAATGACCACAAACAACACAAATGACCACTGACCCTAGATCCCAAAAATGACCACCAAGATTGACCCTAGACACCCCAGACTGACCCTAGACTCCACAAATGACCCCCCAGACTGACCTGTAGTTTCTCCAGCTGTGACTGGATGGTGTACCTGTCGCCGGACACGTCGGTGCAGACGGCCAGACGGTTGCGCGTGTCCAGCAGCCAGCAGGTGGCGCTGTCGTACACCTCGGCGTACTGCTGGTGGTCCTGCACGTGCTGCTCGTAGCGCTTCGTCAGGTCCTTGGACAGCGTGATCAGTCCCGTGTAGCGCGAGCCCATCTGGGTCAGCTGGATGGACATGCGACTGTCCTTGGAGGACTGCAACAGGATGTGGGCCTGCTCTGCTAGCCCGTCGAACGCTGTCTGCTGACGGAAGATCTCCTCGTGCATGCCCTGAAACACAAGCCGGGGGTTGTTCATGCCTGTAAACAACAGCACTATCGGACAACATCATCTGGGGTATCACTTCATGATGCTATTGGAGCAAATAATAGACCATAGTGCTCTCATATAATAGTAGTGAGGTACAGTGTCCCCTCGATATAACGATGAATTTGGGGTCCATGACATACCCTTATAGTACCAGCCTTATAGGATAGTACAGGTAAATAACAAAAGTAAAATTGGGATCCACATCTGACCCAGCCTTATATCCGAATCCGCTGTGTATCGAACAGTGTTATATCAAGGGGACACTGTATATAGCTAGCTACGAGACCATCATGAAATAATACCTTGTGTATGACTCATTTTAATGTTAATTTTTTTTCATTGGGGATTAGAGTCGTTTTCTAGAATCTTTCACTAATATCACAAGATCAGTTTAGGGCAGGAGGAAACCTGCAACATCCAAAGCACTGAATGTTGCAGTAACCATTCCTTGTTTACACATCTTTATAAGACTATGGCAGATCATGATATATGCTATTTTGCAGAAAAATTAGTTGCAGATTTCAGGACGGCGACAGGCACGTTACTCATGAACCGCATAACAGCTCCCTTGAACTGTCATGACCAGCTTCCACAAAGAATACCCCAGCGTACTGTCCTACAGAACAATGACAGCACTGTGAGAGTCATAACTCCTATACATATATATTAGAGATACAGTGTCCCCTTGATATAACGTTGAAGTTTGGGTCCATGACATACCCCTGCGTTATAGTACCCGCTTTATATATTACAGGGAAATAACGAAAATAAAAATGGGATCCACATCTGACCCTGCGTTATATAATCGAATATGCGGTGCATTGGACCGTGTTATATCGAGGGGGCACTGTACTACCCTCATAGTACTGTGATCGCTCTACGGACAAGGAGCCAGGTGACGGAGGGCTAAGAGTCCAGAGTTGTCTCACCTTCTGTTTATCCAGCTGTATGATCTTGTCCTCCAACGTGGCCTTCTGTTCCGAGTCGGCCTTCATGGCGGCCTCCGTGTCCTTGATCCAGTGACTCAGCTCGTCGTAGTATTCCTCGTATCGGTGCCACTGGTCCCTCAGGTTCTCTGTCAGAATCATCCACACATATATGTCAGAACCCAACATTTCACAGTGTTTTTTTAACTACAGTGAGTGCGTGAGTAATTACGGAATTGTAATTTTCATCTGATCGTCTGATTATTTGGTTTCCGCAATCAAAACACAAAACTTAACAGTAAATTGCTTCATACATCTGACCGCTCATGCCAATCAAGTCTAATAATTAGTGTACTCACAATTGCGAGAAGAAATTCGGCAAATGAAAAAGATAGAAGAGACTGCAGCCATGCAGTTTCAACATTGTTGGCAAACGGTTGCGCCAACGGTGGACCAACGATCAAGGTCTCGACCATTGACAAATCGTTGGGCCGACATGACTCTCTAATGAATCTACACACCAACATACAGCGAGTGAGTGATTATGGTGCTTAACATCGCCGCAGGAATCTTTCACCCATTTGCAACAAAACCAACATACAGCCAATGATGGCCCGACATTGCGTAGCTATCTGGGAGCTTCCATTTGCAATGGCCTAAGCGTCTGAATGCAACATGACGATGACTTGATTACATAGTGTAGCCATCTGGGGGCTTCCATTTGCAATGGCCTAAGTGATTGAGGTAACATGTAGATGACTCAATTACATTGTGTTACCATTTGGGGCCTTCCATTTGCAATGGTCTAAGTGATTGAGGCAACATGTAGATGACTCAATTACATTGTGTTGCTATCTGTGAGCTTCCATCTACAACGGTCCAAGTGTCCGAGTCGACACAAAGACGACTCAGTCTACGTACCTAGCATGTTGATGAGGCCGTGCAGCTCTGCGTCCAGGACCTGGAACTCTCCAGACAGCATGTCCAGCTCCTGTTGGATGAGCTCCTGGCCCTGGCTGTAGGTCTCCGGCAGGATCTGGTTGCCCTTCTCCAGGACGGCGGTCAGCTTGTTGTGGCCCACCTCCAGCGAGGCGCACACCTCCTGCACCTTGTGCAGCTGTGCCTCGATGGCGTGGCGGTCGCCGTGCACGTCGCTGCACAGGTTCAGCCGGTCCTTCATCCCGCTCAGCCAGTCGGCCGCGTCCGTGTACATGTCGCGGTACGTCTGGTGCTCGCGGAGGTTCGACTCGCACCTGTGCAGGAGATTCTGCAGAGAGACAAAACATTGGATTCCATTAACCTTCTCCCTGCTGCATATAAGGCACAATCACTGCTCTCTGGGGGATCTTCTGTTGCCTTCAGCATGGAGTGAAAAATTAATCTGCGGTAATTTTTTATTGGAATGTCCTAACAATATCTTCATCTGTGGTGTGCTATACTTGGAAAATTCCCATCTGAATTGCAGCTCTTTACAAAAAGTAACTTAAGATATCTTGCACCCCCAAACTAAGATAACTTGAATTTCAAACCAAGATAACTTGCAAGTAAAAAACGAGATATCATGAACACCAAACAAAGATCTTGCACACTAAACTAAGGTAACTTGCACCCCAAACTAGAACATAAATATGCAAAGATGTAAACTAGCATACACTATGCAAAATGTCACTTAAAAAAGAAAATCAATGAAATATGGACAAATAATGTAAAATATATTATTCATTCATTGACCAGGCTGCAATGGTCAAGCTCTTGCATTAAAGTCTTCTACAACAATATGGCCACTACAACTGAATGAATTAGTAGTGCTTTACGTCGCAGCGGGAATATTTCACCCATGATATTTTAGAATATTTCTGTTTTGATGATATAAACAAATCTCAACACAGTTGGAATATTTCTGTTTTGTTGATATCAACAAATCTCGACACAGTTGGAATATTTCCGTTTTGATGATATCAACAAATCTGAACGCAGTTGGAATATTTCCGTTTTGATGATATCCACAAATCTCGACACAGTCATGTACAACAGAACGGTACCAGCAGCTATAAAGAGGTTGAAGGTTGACACAGGGGGACATGACGATGAGCCACTGCTTACCTTGGCTCTGGTCTGGAGCGTCTCGTATCTGGACACCAGCTGGTGGATCTGGCTGCTGAGGTCGGCGTCCTTGCTGGTCTGTCTCAGTGTGTTGGCCTTGTCGTTCATGTTGTCGATAGTGCTCTGCTGGGAACTGATGTTCAGCTGTAGGATCTGGAGAAAACATAAGGTTAAGATAAGGTTTTATTGCCCATCAAAGGTGTAGTGTAGTACTAACGCATGAAATAAAATTTTACAAAACAATAACGGGAGCTCCCGGAGGCAGAACGTTCCTTACGAGACACTAAAAACACATCTAAACATGTACTAGAATTTATAGTCACTTTATGTGAGGTCAACATATAGATAGATGGATCTTGTCATCCAGCAGTACACTTCACACATACACTTCACACACACATGGCTAGACAATTATTTGAGAAAACTGACATAAATTTGTTGATGATATAATAGATCAACCCTTTAAACCTAACTTGGCCGATACAATGGATCTATAATACAAACATAAAAAGATTGATTTGTGTATCGACAACAATCAGGAAAATATTATAATGGTAAATAGACAATTCAATGTTTACAACCGGTTACTCCTAAACCAATTTATATGAAATAATTGAGCCTTGTTCTACTGATCTTGACCCTACATTCAACTGACCTTGACACTATGTTCTACTGACCTTGACCCCCATGTTACTGACCTTGACCCTATGTTCTACCGACCTTGACCCTATGTTTCTACTGACCTTGACCCTATCCAGCTGCAGCTTCTTCTCCTGTAGGGTGTTCTGCTGGCGCGACTCGGCCTCCATCTGGGACTCCAGGTCGCGCAGCCAGCGGTGCAGCTGGTCCATTCCGTCGTCGTACACGGTCCACTGCGTCAGACAGCTGTCCAGCGCCAGCTTCCTCTCGTTGAGCTGCCCGGCCAGGAGGTCCAGCTCCTGCTGCAGGTGCTGCATGTCGCGTCGCATGCCGTCGCGGCCGCCGACCGACGTGTTCGGAAGCACCACCTGCAGGTTGTCCAGGGCGATCTGTATCAGGTGTAGACCCTCCTCCTTCTCCGACAGCAGGTTCTGAAACACGAAGAGGCAGTCAGGTGAGTGCATGAGTGATTATGTTGTTTTAACGTCGCTGCGGGCATCTTTCACCCATTTGCGAAGAGAGGCATTCGGGTGTACGTGGTCTACGTTTCTTGTCACAGAACAATATTGGCATCATACTGAGTGCAGAAAGCAGATTCATAATGTCTATTTAATAATATGTATTAATATTTGTGTCAAATCCATGCTGGAAAACTTGCTCATACCGGTATTGCTACATTATTTTCCAGATTATGAGTCAGACTTGCTTCTTCTAGACAATTGTGCTCAGCTATACACACAAAATAAAGTGATTAACTTACAACTAACATCAAAAGAGCAGACAACAAAAATTATCGAAGATACTTAAATTATCAACCAAAAAAATCCTTTTTTTTTTAAATCTCAATTCTCCGCTGTAAATTACCTGTAGGTCCTTGATCCTGTCCTGCACAGCCATTTTGTCGCCGGTCGCGTCGGCCACTCCGGTGACCTTGGCCTTCATCTGCATGAGCCACGCCTTACACTGGTCATAGGACTGAGCGTAGGCCTGCTGGTCCAACACGTACTGATCCCAGCGACGACACACCTCCTGAAGTACGAACACACGAGTTGGCTGGTTGGTCGATTGCTTTGGGTTTTTTAAAGCATACTATCACAGACGCAATGGGGGATCGAACCCGTGACCATCGGCACTCAGGGCAGACACCCTAACCATTATGCGACGGAGCCGGTGTAACCATATCACGAGTGGATACATCAAATATTTTTAATAAAATGTCAGGCCTAAAAATAAATATAGACAAAACAAAAACACTTTGGATAGGCTCAATGGCGGGTAATGAAACTCGTATCTGCCACAATCTAAATCTCGATTGGTATAACAAGGAATTTGGGGTTCTGGGTATCAAACGAAACCCATTTTCGAAAAAAACGGTGGGTTATTAAAAAATAAATTAAAAAAATATCACAAGTATATGTCCCGAACACACTTGCATTGTTTAACGAGTATAGGTTACTACAGAATGGGAGCATCAGATGTAGAGCTTCTCACCTTGACGTAGACGGATAGAGTCTGGTATTTGCTGGCCAGCTGGGAGGCCTGGGACACTACCCTGGTGTCGGAGCTGATCCTGACTAGATCCTGAGCCGCGTCGCTGAGCGCGTCCAAGTCTCCCTGCCTCTCTGACACCTCCCTCTGGAGTGCCTAGAACACATGCATAGAACACATAGAACATACAGAACAACACAACGAAGTACAGCCAATATTTATTTTTTATTTTCTTAATTTCTTTTTTGGGGGTATTGGGGTTTTGAGTTGCTTTCTAGAATCTTTCAATAATATCACGACTTAACAGCCACCCTCAGGAACATGTACATCAGTCAACCTTAGCGACATATTCATCATTTATAACTGACTTGCTATTCAACTGTAAATACTATCAGCAAGATATTTACAAGAAACTCAGTGAATTCAAAATATTTTCTTCCTAGGAGAAACAAACATCCACCAACTCGAATTCAAACACCAGTACCAGAGATTACAAAACCATTTGAGTTTTGATGATGATTTCATGCTCAAGGTCAACTTTTATATGGACATTTGTTAACAAAATCCTTGAGCATAAGTTCGTACTTTTATATGGGGATTTGTGAACAAAATCCTTGAGCAAAAGTTTGGACTTTTATATGGGGATTTGTGAACAAAATCCTTGAGAATAAGTTCGGACTTTTATATGGGGATTTGTGAAGAAAACCTTGAGCACGAGTTCATACTCAAAAACGTTTCATAATCTCTGGGCCAGGATTGGCATGGTACTAGTACAATGGCGCCCGATGTGGGATGGTCCTGTCTCAACATACTTAACAAATTCAAACTGATCTTCCTGGAGGACATACTTATTGAAGTATTAAGATAATATCAAATAAAAGTTCTTATTGGAGGGCACAAACCTGTAGCTTCTCCAGCTGTATCTGCTTCTCTCGGAGGTCTGGCTTGAGTTCCGCGTCTCGGAGTTTGGCCTCCGAGTCCTTCACCCAGGATGCACAGCGGTTGTGCCACGTCTCAAACTCCTTCCACTGACCCATGCATGTTTCCAGGTCGCTCTTGGTCTGAAACGGGAGAAACAGCAACGCATAATTCTCAGATCTTTTCAGCCACCATTTCATGGAAAACAATCAGATGCAGGCCTCTTGAAGTCCAAATACCTTTAGTTATGGTGACATAACTGATGTAATCTGTCCCTGGGTATCGTTTCTCGAAACTCTCATATGTACTACGGGACTGTAAGGAGTCTCGTAGCGATCTCTTGTACAGGGCGCTCGTGCACTTCCAAGAGTGCTATGGTCTCGTAGTCGATACAAGAGCTTCGAGAAATTATACCTTGTAGGTGTGACAACAAACACCGTCCGTACCTTGGCGAGTGCGGCTATGAAGGCCTCCCAGTCATCGCGCAGGGCCTCCGTCTCGCGTCTGATCATGTCCTTTCCTTGTGGCGACGTATTCGGCAAAACCTTTTCTGCAAACTGGATCACTTTGTTCACCCTAGGTTCGCCTTCCATCTTGGTTTCCAGAATATCCTAGAGGAAAAATTATAACTTATCCATGAATATTTATATATTGAAGACGACAAGGCAGCCATTTCTTTTTTTACCGATTCAATATATGTTACAGACCAACAGGCGACTGACTACTGGAGTGAGTGGATTATTGTTTTACGTCACAGCGGGAATCTTTCATGACGATTGGAGGCTACTGGCAAAAGAATCTTACAAAACTACCAATGCTGATATAAAAGCCATGCTCAAGCAAATAAAATGATAAAATGTTATTATTAATAATAATAATGTGTATTTATATTGTACTATATTCCATGCACAAGGTGTGTACTTAAAGCTCTACGGAAATTGATACAAGCATCACACACATATACCTTAGCTACATAAATGACACCCATAAAACATATGCATGCAAACTATAACTGTAAAATATATCATTACTCAGAACACAACCTTTATAGTAAAATAGTAATGTTATTTTTTTTTTACATCATTTTGGTAGTGGCATCATACCATTCCGTTTAAAGGCATACTATCACGGCAGGTTGACAGTTACACAGATGTAATAACCTAGCTATACTCATGGTAAATAAATAGACTATAAGGAGTTTGAATTATATATTGTCCAAATGGGCAAGTTGCCATATTTGACATGGAGATTCTACCGAGCTGTCACAAGTTCTGAGTAATGATCATATTTGTTACTTGTGTCACAATCTGAGGTATTAGAACATAAAACTTCAAACATGTAGCCTTGGATATATGCTTCATGGGTGATTCTCTCATGCCACCCCCCACACCCCAACTCACACACTCCCCCACTCAATCTCCAAATGATACATGCAACATATCATGCTGAGAAAATGAATGACTATACGCATGCACAGAACAAAAGATGCTGTATGGTATATGATATATGTAGTACTTATTAATATTTACTCAATATCGTAAGACTAGTGGTTAATAAATTATAACTAAACATGCACTACATTACATGCTATTAAATGTAGAATATAAGATTATTTTTCCAAATACAGCTAAAACTATAATGCCATTGTAAAAGTAAGTAAACTGGTAGCTGTCTGCTGAGTGTATTAGAGTGTGTGAGAGCTTTGGCACAGCCACCATCACAAGTCCATTCATAGACAAACTACCCCTCCCTCTCACTGCTGGATTAGGCATAGACACTGCTCTTTAGGGCATCTCTGGTTGCCTGCAGCAGGGAGAAGGCTAGTGGTGGCGATGATGTACTAGTACATTACACAAGTCTTCTCATTGTGGCACCCGTTCCCGTGACCAGATTCAAACTCAGAATTCTGGTTTTAAAGTCTGCTGCACTAACAACTGGGCTACCCAACTGTCGCTATCTCTATCAATTAATATAGAAATGTATGCATGTCTGTGCATGCGTGCACATGTACGCACATTCGCTCAAACACACACACACACACACACATACGCACACACACGCACACCAACACACACGCGCATGCACACACACACACACAAACACACACTCACGCGCGCACACACACACACACTCACACGCGCACACACACACACACACGCACACACACACATACTGTCTCTGTGGCATGTCATCCAACACTCTTATTAAAGTCATTAGTACTATGTTGTCTTAGTTCAAATAAGTGACTATACATGTCCTACAAATGAATTATATGTACCAGTTAATGCTAATACTACATCTATGAATATTCGGCATTTAGTGTAAATGATCACTGCCTTCCGGCATTACAATTAAATTCATATAGTAAGTTTACCTTCACCATGCCTAATGAATTATCTAGCAAACTGTAAACTAAATTTGAAATTGCAAGCATTTTACCAGTAAACCACTAACCCGATAAATCATATAAAAATTAAATCTACATTAAATGTAGAGACAGACTGATTAATTAAAATAAGCAATACGATAAATGTTTGTATTGTATTTAAAGGGTTCTAAAGATTTCTTTTATAGCGAGTTTTCATTTAACTAATTAGAAATATTAATTCTAGAACTAATGCATCTATGATATTGCAACTACGAGTTGGTCATTAAACACATTGTAAATATGGATCTGCTATTAAATCAAATCTAGGATGACAGTAGTGATTCTTGATGAGAATTGATGGAGTGGAATATGATACCATCTAGCGGAATTTCTAGACAGACGAAAACATCACACAAAACTTACACAGCGTCGCTGTGAACAAAGGGAGGTAACTTATTAGTCACGCCAGACAATTCTATACACCCTTTGTTAACTTAAACAATGTCACGTCAACCAGTAGTGTGTAAAAGTTAAAGTGAGTGAGTTGGAATCCGACACCAATTTACACGATATTTCAGTGATTCTGTCGTGGTGTGGTTATGATGGGAGCACAACCCACAACAATAATGGTAAAACCCACAAACCAGGCCTGGGTTTAAGTAAACCAAGGCAGAAAAAAACTGCTCACTAGGTAAACAGACACTCCCCGAAAAGAAAAACTGGTCTACACAGGGTCCCAGAAAAGAATTTGAACTCGGACATTTGAGTTTGTAGTCCAACGCACCACCAACTGTGCCAAACTGACAAAGCAGGGGCTGTGAGATGTGAGTTATTGCTGAGAGAGGAGACACCGGTATGAGAGAAGACACAGGAAAGAGAGGAGACATAGACTGAGATGAGACACAGTTAGGAGACACAGGTAAGTTAGTTTGTCTTACTGGCTGTTCCCAGTAGTGCCCTATGACTGCTGAAGTGGGCTACAAACAATTTGCATTTGGATCTCGTTACTCGTTTGTTGTTATTTACCCTTCAAGTAATTATCTTTACATAAATAAATATTACAAACATTACGTTACTTGGCTTAAAAGTATTTAGTAATAAAAAACTTTTACTCAATTTTTAACTCGACTACGGTAAGTCATGGGCTGCATTCAGGCTGCACTACATTTTTCTGCACTACTTTTCTAAAAGTAGTGACTGGCTGAATCATTTTGTAGGAAAATAGCAGGAAATCGGTTTGCGCATGCGTGCAGTCCATTCCCTTCATGCTTTGGGGTTTTCCTACCATTTCCTACAAAACACTACAGGCTCAAAAGCTGAAGTAAAAAGTAGTAATACGTAGTACTAAGTGTGTTGGCTGAATGGCTACTGTAGCGCTATGTAGTATTCATAGTGAAATGTAGTGCAGCCTGAACACAGCCCAGTATTTCCATGTTTATATACACCCAAGTTGTTTAATCTCATGTGAGTTAGTGATTATGGAGTTTAACGTCGCTGCGGGTACCTTTCACCTATTTGCGACGATTTAATCTCGCGTAAAACGGAACCATGTTGTAACGTTGCTTCAGTATAAGGCAAGGCAGGAGGACTACGAACCTGTATTTTGTCCAATCGGCTCTGGATGGCATGGCGGTCTCCGGAGACATCGGAACACACAGACAGCTTTTCTCGGATCCCGTTCAGCCACTCCACGCATGAGTTGTAGGCGTCGTTGTACTGCTGGTGATCGGTGACCGACACGTCGTACAGCTGCACTCGCTCCTGTAACACCCACACGAGTAATGTCAAATCACGATACAGCTGTAACACCCACACGAGTATTGTCAAATCACGATACAGCTGTAACACCCACTCGAGTATTGTCAAATCGTGATACAGCTGTAGGTTATATAGCTCACTTGGTACTTTAATGTATTGGTGTGGTGACCATGCATAGTGGCAAACAACAGGACTAAAATAACCAAAAATAAACGATAAAAATAACAACAGCAGGAATTTTTCACTCATTCCTGATGATGAATGTTTAATTATACATGTAGTATAGATGGACTAAAATGCAATGCAGCATGAAAAACCACATGCAAAATTATTTTTTTTATATAAAAGCTCGAATATTTTATTTAATACAAAGAATGGTATGCCATCAATAGAAATAACATGACGGCGAAACATCAATATTTTTTTACATAAACCAATTTCCTTTAAATTGGTTTTGAGGTTTGGCGAGGAGTAAAACCCGGCATGCTGAGTTGCAAAGTCCAGTAAGATGTGTTTGACTGTAAGGACCTCATCACACCCATCACACCGAGATTTATCCTCGCCCTTTTTAAGATGTAAGAGTGTGCGAAAAAGGTATGACCGATACAGCATGTCGTAGGACAGTGAATGAAATGCATAGCGCACGCACCTTGGCGGCGGAGCAGAGTTTCTGGTATCTGGAGGCGGTCTGCGAGATGAAGGCCTCTAGCTGCGGGTCACTGCTGCTCTGTACTAGAGACTGGGCCTTGTCTGTGATGCTGTCGATCACGCGCTGGTACGATAGCACGTCCTGGTGGAGGGCCTGGATACAGACAGTCATGGATACATATAGAAGATACTGTTGATGACTGATGAATGGGTGAAGAACATAATTCTGGGTATCGTTTCTCGAAGCTCTTGTATCTACTACGAGACCATAAGCGTAACGATCTCTTATACACGCCGATAAAAGATTTACGAGAGAGTCTCACAGTGGATATGAGAAATTCAAGAAACGATACCCTGAATATTTATTTATTTATCTAATAATAATAATAATAATAATAATAATAATGATTTAATCGTAATTTATTCATCTAAAAATAATTTATGTCTAATTTATTTATCTAATAATGTGAAAAAGAGGTCAATATGCCAATCCGTGGAATCGATCCCATGTTGCTGGATTATTTATCTAATAATACATGCAGTAATAATGTATTCATAATTTATTTACCTAACAACAATTTATTTATAATTTATTTATCTAATAATGTGAAACGGAGAATGCTGATCCCGGGATTCGAAAGCAAGTTGTTGGATTGCGAGTCCAATGCTCTACCAAATGAAGAAGTGATTATGAAATTTAATCTCACTGCGGGAATCTTTCACCCATTTACGATGACTCTACCAAATGAGCCAAAGGGGTAAGTAACTCCGCTGGCCGAGACCAGTAGGATCATCTTATATCACATCTGGCTACATTCTGGTAGCACAGCGTAATAAGATAGCTCATGAATATTGATTGAATTATCACTTTACGTCGCAGCAGGAATATTTCACCCATAGGCGACGAGAATTCTTGATGGAAGGGTCAGTAGTGTTTACAAACCTTGCAGTTGAGCAGCTGTGACTTCTTCTCCTCCAGCGTTGCCCTGAAGCTGACATGGCCCTCTAGCTGCGCCTCCATCTCGCGCAGCCAGTTGCCCACCTGGCTGTAGCTGTCGTCGAACGACGTCCACTGTACCAGCGCCACCTCCAGCCTGCGCTGGATGGCCGAGAGATCGTCGAACAGGGCCTCCCAGTCCATCTTGAGGCGCCGCAGGTCCTGTCTGATGCTCTCTCGGCCTTCTGGTGCAGTGCTGGCGTACAGCTGCTCACCGCTCTCCATCACCGTGCTCAGCTTGCGGAATCCGGCATCGCGTTCGCGCAGCAGGTCCTGAAACATGTGTTGGAGATCACGGTTGGTGCTACACCTCCCAGACATATATTCACATTGATTCTAAACCTTAGGACAGTCTGCCATGTACTCGCTAGGACAGTTTAAGGCCCGATGCACTCCCTAGGACATAGTCTGCCATGTATTTCCTAGGACATAGTATGCCATGTATTCCCCAGGACATAGTCTCCAATGTACTCCCTAGGACAGTCTAAGGCCCGACACACTCCCTAGGACATAGTCTGACATGTATTCCCTAGGGCAGAGTCTGCCATTTATTCCCTAGGACATAGTCTCCAATGTACTCTCTAGGACAGTCTAAGCCCGCACACACTCCCTAAAAGGACATATTCTCCCATGTATTCCCTAGGACAATCTAAACGCCCACATACTCCCTAGGACTTAATCTGTCTGGTCACAGGGAACTTACTCTTGATGCTTATCCTCCCCGTCATGCAGAAAAGCCATCAAATGTGATTGAAAAGCACAAACATATTTATCATCAAATACTGGCTCCCACAGGAGACAATGTCAGTAAATTTAGGACAACGATGCTATTCTACTGCATGCCCACACTTTTTGATCAATATACAGTGTCCCCTCGATATAAGGCTGTTCGATACAGAGGGGATTCGGATATAAGGCTGTGTCAGATGTGGATCCCATTTTTATTTTTTGTAATTTACCTATACTATTATATAAGGCTGGTACTATAAGGCTGGTATGTCATGGACCCCAAATATACCCTTATATCGAGGGGACACTGTATATTATAAAACCTAGAAGTTGATGAATTCTGCATCAAGTCTCAATATTGCACTCTCACCTGAGCTTTCTCTAGCCTGTTCTCCAGCTCTACTCGCGACCCACCGGAGTCTGAACATTCGGCAAATCTGCCCTTAGCCTTGGCCAGCCAGTGCGAGCAGTCGGTGTACTTCTGCTTGAACGCCCGGTGGTCCTCCACATTCTGGCCCATCTTCTTGATCAGGTCCTACAACACAGAGAAGCATGTCAGGAATTACATCATGTGAGTTCAATCTAGTAGACACTCGCCTACAATTTGAAAACACAAGCCAAGGCAATGCGAGGCCAAGCCGACGATAGGAGCTGATCTTACCTTGGTGTTGGTGATGAGGGTCTGGTATCGGTTGGCCAGCTGCATGACGGTGTTTCCAACTCGGGACTCGCCGGTCAGCTGCTGGAGGGTCTGAGCCTCGTCACAGAACTTGTCGATGTCTCGCTGCTTGCCTCGGATTTCCTGCATCACCTCCTGCAACAGGGTTTGTTCAACGTGACTATTTCCCCCAGACCTGGACCCATTAGCATAACGCTCTTGTAGCACTACAACGGTTGTAAATCCAATTGTAGAGTCTTCTACAATTGGAAGCAGGAAGCTTTAGTTGGCTCTCATAGTTGGCTCATGTAAGTCCCTACAACTATTGTAGGCTACAAGAGTGTCGTGTGACTGAACCCTGAGCCCTGTCCCACAGAACAATCGTACCTCCTATATGTCAACATAGGCAATGTTTGAGTATGTTGTATATATTACTGGTAGACATGTCTATTTCTCCTATCCATTATAATTATTTTTATTAATTATTCAAAGTCCATTACTTCAACGTTTCGGCCCTAGGCCCTTCCTCAATTTATACTCGGGATCTTTTTATTTTTATTATTATTTTTAATTACACTGTATTTAAATTTCTTTTAATTTTTCTAGCAACGACAACTGAATTGACTAAATATTATGAAAACAGGTACCGAGATCATGAAACTTTCTTGAGTACGATTTCAATCTCAACTCAAAGTTTTGTTCACAAATCTCAATACAAAATTTAAGCTAGAGTAATGAAATCGTACTCGGAAAGCATCGTAATCCTGGGGCCAGATAGATGCTATTTGTCCTGACTGTGTCCTACCTGGTAGCCGGCCTGCTGGTCCTGCTTGTCCTCCAGTGAGGACTTGAGCGGGACCTCCTTGACCTGCCGCTCCATGGCCTTGAGCCAGGCGAGGAGCTCCTCCTGCTTCTCCTCGTACGTGCCCCAGTAGTGCAGCGCCTGCTCCAGGTTCACCTTCAGCGAGTTCAGCTTCAGCGTGTAGTCCTCCCAGTCCAGCTTCAGCGTGTCCAGGTCGTGCTGGATCACCTGCCGTCCCTTCAGCGCCGTGGTGTCCAGGGTCTGCTCCGCCAGCGCCTCGCTGTCCTTGACCTTCGTCACGCCATCGGGCAGCTGCGTCACCAGCTCCTGAACAGTGGACGGCGAAAATACACGAAACCTGTCACGGCTATAGGCGACGAATACAACTCACACAATCCTGTCCTAGCTTATGTAATTCAAATTTGCTCACAATAATAATAATAATAATAATAATAATAATAATTAATAATAATAATAATAATAATAATAATAATAAAATAATAATATTATTAATAACAATAATAAAAATAATAATATTGTTTGAATTATTGCTTTATAATAATGGAAATAATTATAATAATTATAATAATAATACTTACATTAATTATATTAATACCAGAGATTGATATTATGGAATAAAAACACCCTCACACTAATGAAAGTTTATATATTTTTTATAAATTGGGGTTTAGAGTCGCTTCTATAATCTTTCACTAACTTGGGAACCTTTTGCTCTGATGTCTAAACGTTCTACCACCTGCCCCAAAATATATTAATACCAGGGAAGATTTATATAGTGCAATAAAGACATATCCACTAATAAAATCTCCAGGCACTACATGTTCACAATATTTTCAGAACAAGCGTGTCTTATGACTTGATTTGAAGATGTCTGTCCTGTGACACTGTGGCGGTAAAGCTAGTTTGTGCAAGTCTGTTACTCACGTGTAGTCGGTCCAGTTTGTTCTGGATGGTGAGGCGGTCGCCGGACGTGTCTGCGCAGATACTCTGCCTGTCCTTCATCTGCGTCATCCAGTCCACGGCAGTCTGCAGCGAGTCCTCGTAGTCCTGGTGCACCGCCACGTTCTTCTCGGACTTCACGATCTGAGTCTGAACACGGACAGTAATGAGGTAAGATAAAATAGCACTTTCAATAATAAAAAAAAATATCCCCATTTTATTTTATTATTTTGTTTGTTTGTTGTTTTTGTATTGAGGTTTAGTCAGTTTCTAGAATCTTTCACTAGTATCACATGTGTTAGATTACCGATAAAATGGCAGTTTCAACCAAAGAAAAAGTATCAAAAATAATTAAACAAATAAACATATTTCTGTACACATAAAAAAATATAAATTAAAATTGCTTGAGTATAGGTGACGACAAATTAAAATAAAAACTAAATTAAATTTAAATATAATAGAAAACAAATTAAATTAAAATAAATATTACATTTATAATAAAGAATATATATATAAAAAAATAAACATAAACAAAAAAGAATATCCATAAAAATAAATAAACAAGACATAGATGTAGACATAAAAATTATATAAAATATATAAATACGATAAATTAAAATATAAATAAAAATAAAATATAAAATATACTTAAATATAAACTTACATACACCTAAAACAAACCTAAATATACCTAAAATAAACCTAAACATACACAAACATGTCTGTGAGTTCTGATTATTCCCACTGTAAGGATATAATACATGTACACATACCTTGGCATCGGTGGCAAGTTTCTCGTATCGGGAGTTGATGCTGGTGATGAAGGCAGCGATGTCGGAGTTAGACGTCGACTGAAGAACACCTTGAGCCTTCTCCATGACAGAGTCCACCAGTCTCTGGTGCGAGTTGATGTCATGAAGCAGAGACTGAAACATACCATAATGCATATAGTAATATTAGCAATACGCCCACTTACGGTATTACACACCAGCACCTAAAGCATGCTGAAATCACCACATTATTATTACACCCTATGGCCCTAATGTTCAATGACTCTATGGTCTCAATGTTACAAGGACTGGCTAGTTCACTGACCCTATGACTCTGTAGCTGGGCCCTCTTCTCCTGCAGCGTGTTCTTCACGTCCACGTCTGTCCTCAGAGCCGCTTCCTTCTCCACCAGCCACTGCATCAGCTGGTCCTGGCCGTCGGCGTACGACGACCACTGCATCAGGAACGTGTCCACCTTGCGCTGCGCCTCGTTCAGGCCGGCCGACAGCTTCTCCCACTCCTCCTTGGCCAGCCTCAGCTCCTGGCGGACCTTGTCGCGGCCGTGCGTCGCCGTGTCGGGGTACAGCTTCTCGCCGGCCTCCATCGACAGGTTCAGCTTCTGCAGACCGTGCTCCTTCTCTGACAGCAGGATCTGTGTACAAGACATAGCGACATTTGTAACTCACCACTCATCAAGCTGGAATCAGGCTGAACTACATCTCATACACTACACTATAGTGGCTGGCTATCTGACAAATCGAGTAGGTTAGAAAGAAAATTGTAAATTTTACAATTTTTTGAATTTCTTTGCGCATGCATGCAGTTCATTCGCATCATGCTTTTGGTTTCTCTACATGGTACTAGGTAGTGCAAAGTCTAGGCTGGCTGAACAGTTACTGTAGCACCAGTGTACAGACGTAGTGACTGATAAATTATTGGCTCAAATAAGTTACACTGTGTCATCTGCATTTATCACTGTTCGTGTGCTACTATTATCTTGTTACTTGCGTTTGTGTCTTAGTACTACTAGGTAGTGTGACAAATAGGCTGGCTGAACAGCTACTGTAGCAGCATGCAATACTTGTAGTGCGGCCTGAACACAGCCCAGTGCTAAAATCTACTTCCCTCCTTTAATGAAGCAGTTGTACCCACAAGATATGACAGCAGTCTTGTAGTAATCAGCAAGTAAGATAATCCACAAAAATGCTACTGTCTGTTAGTTGATACGAGAGCTTTATGAAAGTGTGTCCAGGGTATCATTTCTTGAAGCTCTCGCATCCGCTGCAAGACCATGTATAAGATATCGCTATGAGAGTGCTTATGGTCTTGTAGTAGATACGAGAGCTTCAAGAAATGATACCCTAGCCCCCGTTTCACGAAAGTGTCCTAACTTTAGGAGCTCCTAACTTTATGACCCAGTTATAGTTTGATGTCAATTTATGAAGGAATAAGTCTTATGACGTCATCGTGGAATGTTTGTTGCCAAGTGATGACTGTTTAGGAGCTCCTAAATAGTTAGGACACCTTCGTGAAATGGGGGCCAGGTTTTTAACAATAATTTTGGCACTGGAAGACAACAGTACTCATCAGCAAGTAGGATAACCCACAAAAGCGCTACTGCCTGTTAGTTGATACGAGAGCTTCATGAAACTGCGTCCTGGTTTTTTAACAGTAATTTTGACCCTAGAAGACACGGACAACCTTGGTCCATGCCCGATGTCTGTCCTACGAGCGCCGCGTACCTGAATGATGGCCTTCCTCTCCACCATGGTCTCCTGGTCGCGCACGGGCTCCTGACACACGGCCAGTCTCTGGTTGGCGATGTCGTACCACTGGTAGAGCTCGGCCAGACGGCTGTCGTACATCTGGTGCTTGTGCACGTACTTCTCCCACTTGCTGATCAGGTCCTTGGTGAGCGACAGCAGTCCTTGGTAGCGATTGGTCAGCTGAGACACCTGGGTGCTGAGCCGAACGTCCGAGCTGGTGTGCATCAGGTTCTGCGCATCGTCCGTGAACCGGTCGATCTGCGGCTGGTGAGACAGGATTTCCTCGCGTTGTTTCTGAAGTGGAAATTGATTCTATCGTAGGCCGTGTTTGATTGGGACTATTCGACAGGAGGGTTGGGTTACTGTGGATGTCCATGAGCGCCAAAACTGGGTTTTTTTACGAACATGAAACACAAGCGTTACTGACGAATCATGGTTGCTTTTCATGCACCCAGACGCAGCATAATAAATCCAGCATTTAATTTATTTGAATAATTCTGATAAATTTACAATACACGGGTCATGATATTAAAGTAATATATTAATATTAATATTTGACACATAGTCACAAAGGCTATAGATCTATGTGACCTCACAACACAGATCAGAATGATGCTGACAACTAAACATATCCCAAACATACCTTGAACGTCTCCACTTGAGCTTGCTTCTCCTTCAATGTGGATTTCAAATCGTGGTTTTTCACGGCCTGTTCGATCTGTTTCAACCAGCCAGCGCAGGCCTCGAAGTTAGTTTCGAAGTCCGCCCACTGGGTGACCGCCTGGTCCAGCGACACCTCCACCTGCTGCATTAGGCTGGTGTAGTCGTTCCACTCGCGCTGCAGGTGCTCTATCTCTCGCCTCAGCACCTCACAGCCCTGAGGCGACGTATTCTTGGCCGTCTGCTCACACAGCTCGCTGGTTTTCACCAGCTTATTCTCTCCTTCTGATAAATTGTCTAAGAAGTCCTGCAAAACATAATCCATTATACTGTAAGTACTCTAATGCATTGAACCCTCTAATAATTGGATCATCTAAATTAATTGTCAAAAGTTTTTTAAAAGTTTCGACCCTAAATTTATGAGCATGACCTAAATTAATTGTGAAATAAAAAAATTCCCAACCCTAAAAATTATTTTGTAACTACAGTGCCCCCTCGATTAAAGCTGTATTTGGGGTCCATGACATACCCCCAGCCTTATAGTACCAGCCTTATAGGATAGTACCAGCCTTATAGTACCAGCCTTATAGGATAGTACAGGTAAATAACAAAAATAAAAATGGGATCCACATGCACATCTGACCCAGCCTTATATCCAAATCCGCTCTGTATCGAACAGCCTTATATCGAGGGGGCACTGTATTTGAACAGTTATTTTTAAAACATTAGATTATCTTCAGATTAAAATAACAAAATGAACAATATTTTATATGGCACCATAATATTACAAGTAGAGTAAAATTATGTATCAATTTACAATCAGTATTCCTTCTCAACTCCCTGGGTAGTATACAATCCGTTGCCGTTTCCAGCGCTACAAGGTTATCCGTTCACATGACTATGTCATCCTACACGGAAAGATGTTATTGGAGATTATTGGGGGTTTAGTCTCTTTCTAGAATCTTTCACTAATATCGCAACTTGTTAGTTTAGGGCAGGAGGAAATCCGCAACATCTGTAGAGCTGAATGTTGCAGTAAATCTGCAAGAACTGGCTAGTACCAACACACCACTGATGATATCTGTATTGCCACTTCACAGACAGTGCATCCTATCATTAACGCATCAGAAAAGTAACATCTGCGAACATTGATGCTGGGTCCCCCAGGTCGGGATTTGAACTCGGGTGGTGTGTAATCTCCACTGGCTTACCTTGAGCCTCTGTTGCTTGCTCTGCAGTGATAGTCGGTCCCCGGACCTGTCGGCACACGAGTCCAGCTTCTCCTGCGACAGGTTCAGCCAGTCCTGCAGGTCGTGGTATGCGTCCTGATACTGCTGGTGGTCCTTCACCTGCTGCTGCAGCTGGCCCAGGATGTCCTTGGACGCGGCGCACAGTCTCTCATACTTGCCCTCCAGCTCGCCCACCAGCTTGCCGACCTTGGAGTTGGGCGCAGAGCGGGCGAGGTTCTGCGCTTTCTCCGTCAGGTTGGACATGATGTGCTGCCGGGACAGGACATCCTGGTGCAGGACCTTGTGGTTCTGGAGCTGTGCCTTCTTGTCGGGCAGCGTGGCCTTCGTGTCGCCGTCCTCCCGCAACTTGACCTCCGCGTCCAGCAGCCACTTCTGGAACTGCTCGAAGCTGTCGTCGTACGCCGACCACTCCAGCATGCTGCACTCCAGCTTCCTCTGGGTGGCCGTCACGTCGTCGCACAGCGTGTCCCAGTTCTCGCGCAGGTTCCTGGAACACAGCATGTCATACGTCACACATTATACAGCATCTGTCACACACCACTACATCCCACATAGTACAGCATATGTCACATGTTTACTATCACAAATGCAGATGTGACGACCCCAAACAGCTTCAGAATCCTACTCAATATATTGACTGTTACAAAGATGGGAGGAAATCTCATGCTTTGAGAATTGCATGTTAAATGCTGATGCTGGAATTCAAACCTGTAGCTGGATTGTGAGTCAAACGCTCTTCCGATGAGTAAACCCACTGGTTGAGATCAGTACGAGCATCTTATATAACTCTGGCGTAAGGATGTTACAGATACTGAGTGTTGGTATAGCACTCCGACACTCACATACCGAGTGTTGGTACGACACTCTGACCCTCACATACCGAGTGTTGGTACGGCACTCTGACCCTCACATAACAAGTGTTGGTACGGCACTCTGACCCTCACCTGATGTCCTGACGTATGACTTCTCTGCCTTCAGACGCAGTGTTAGGATACAGTTTCTCTCCAGCGTCGATTGTCTGCATGATCTGGAGTCGTCGACTGTCCTTCTCAGCCGCAAGTTGCTGTGATAGAGGAGAAAATATTTGTAAAAGAGGACTAACTTCCAGGGTTACCCACCAAGAGACCATAGCACTAATTTAGACTATTGTACGTTTATTAAACTTTTTATTTGTATAGGGGTTTAGAGTCGCTTTCTATAATCTTTCATTAATATCATGACTTGTCAGTTTAGGGAAGGAGGAAGCCCGCAACATCCCAGCGGTTAATACTAACATTTTGGAGCACTAGTCCTGATAATGATAACATATAGTAAAAGCCTAATTAATCCTAAATTTCTACTAGTCCTTAGGATACCTTTAGCAATGGGCATTTTGGCTTTGGCTACAGGACTAGTGCTAGTATTAACCCCTGCATCCATAGCACTTAATGTTGCAGTAAACCTTCTCAAATGCCTGAGTATACAAAAACTGCTGTTGTCTGTGTACCTGTAGTCTAGCTAGTCTGTCTTCAACATTGTGTTTGTCGCCGGGCAGGTCTCCGCACACTTCCAGCCTCTTGGCCAGGGTTTCTATCCAGTCGTTGCTCTGAGCCAGATTGTTCTCAAACGCCTGGTGCTCGTCAACGTTGTCCTGCCATTTCCGAATGGCATCCTGAAATAAATAAAATAAAATAAAATATTATTTTAATTCTGATTGTGGATACAGAAAATTGAGCATGATTGACCGACAAAGCCAAAGTTGTTGTGATGTACTCCGCACACTACTGACCTTGATGGTACCCTTCAGTCCCTGGTACTTGGTAGCCAGTTGTGTGCTGTAGCCGATTTGTCGGACGTCCGCTCCCTGGATTTGAGAGGCCATGGCCTGGACGTCGCCGATCTCCATCTGTTTGCTCTCGATCTCTTGTTGCAAGGCCTGGTAGAACACACAGTAGACTGAGTATGTGCTCAACTGTTTGCTTTGTGAACATTACTTATATATAACAGTATTGAAGCCCATATGTACACATAGTTACATATGCATACCCCTGGTCTGTGTTATGGATCATCTACTATGAGTCAAATATTCCTGCTAAGAAGAATCATTATTTAATGTCAGATATATAGATAAAAAAACACACTACTCTGTAGAGCCATTATTAATTCGCTATTGCTGCGGCATAAAACAATCCCTCTTACTTTATTATAACCATATTAATCCGAATTTTGACATACCAGCAATTCCTCCACATGCCTCTGCTTTTCAGGCAGCGATGACATCAGTTCCGTGTCCTTGACCTTGTTTTCGGCGTCGGCCAGCCAGCGACCCAGCCGCTCGCACGACCCGTCCAGCTGCTCCAGCGTCTCGTAGGCCTGCTCCAGCCCTTGCTCCGTGTCGGCCATCTTGGATTCCAGTGCGGACCACACCGCGTCCAGACTGTCCAGGTCTCTCTGTAGGTTGGCCTTGCCCTGCTGTCCGGTCCGCGGCAACGTCTTCTTGGCATGGTTGTGTGCGCTCACCAGCTTGGCCTTGCCTTCACCCAGGCTCATCTGGAGATCCTGTCAACAAATCTCACGTCCATTAACATTGACGAACACGCAGGCTGGCAAGGAAACTTATGCAACTTTTTTCTTTTAAAACAAAAATAATTCATTAAGGTGAATTCTAACCGTGTGATTTGTAGTGCTCAACAGATTGTACTATTCAACTAGGTGGAAGAGAAAACACCCTATTACACATACTATGGCAAGGCTTCTAGGTCCCGATATCTAGTGCGACCTGCTGTGACCTACCTTGACCCTGCCCAGTCTGTTCTGCAGCGCCTGTCTGTCTCCGCTGACCTCCAGACAGACGGCCAGTTTGTCGTGGACGGCGTTGATCCAGTCGCGACACTGCTGCTGCTGATCCTGGTACATCTGGTGCTGATCAACGTCGCCGTCCGCTTTGTTCACCTGGTCCTGAAAGTGTTCATGTTCACGTTCACAGTCTGTTTGTCCTGCTACAGTGTCCCATTCAGGCTGCACTACATTTACTACACTACTTTTCCTACAAATAATATGGGATTTTAGAGTCGCTTTCACTAATATCACTATTTGTCAGTTTATGGCAGGAGGAATCCTACAACATCCGTAGCGCTGAATGTTGCAAGCATCGACAGGTACTGACAGACCAAGGATGATAGGATGTATTGCCAATCAAAATACAGCGCATCCGATCAATATTGTTATACAGACCTGTCGGGGCCACAGAGACTTTTACTAATAGTTTTGAGATTTTTATGTAGACCTACCAGGGCCAGAGACTTTAATTAAAAGATTAGAGATTTTTCTACAGACCAACATAGGTCAGAGAGACTTTCACTAATAGTAAAGGAGATTTGTCCAGACACTTACCTGTGCCTCAGAGACTAGATGTTTGTACTTGTTGTTGAGCTGACTCAGTTTGGTCTGCACCTGTTCAGAGGACAGAGCCGCTCCCTTGTCTATCAAGCTGTCCACCATCGTGCGGTGGGAGGTGATGTCCTGGCATCGAGTCTAAAACAAACCCATGACATACAATTACTTGACACTACGGTCGATATACAAAAACATCTCACATTCCCAAATTCGAGACTGTACTATCCTAAATATCAAGCAACAGAAAATTTGGGATTTCAGCAGAAAATTAGTTAGTGTTTATGGAGTTTAATGCCGCTGCGGGAAACTTTCACCCATTTGCGACTCAGCAGAAAATAAGCCCGGAGTCTGGAGGCCGTCCAGGGACAATAAATCTACTCCAGGACGGATAAATCGGCAGATTTCCGTGAATCCGCAGAAAATTACCGAGGCCAAAATATCACACACTCGCTCTACCACTGTTGTAGCAGGTGACTTAATTGATCATATTCAATGATACAATACTTTTTTATTTATATTTTCTAGAGTTGCAGCAAGATTGCATTGTACGCCACGACGCACGCCCTCACCATATACTGCTGTAGGAGAGCCTTCTTCTCCTGCAGGGAGTTCTTCAGCTCGGGCTCTGCTGCCACGCGCCTCTCCGTGTCGTCGATCCACGTGGCCAGCTGCTCGAAGTTCTCGTCGAAGGACGACCACTGCATGCAAGCGCCCTCCAGTTTGCGCTGGGCGTCGGTCAGCTTGTCCTGGAAGGTCTCCCAGGTGTCGCGCAGTGACCGGAGCTCGCGTCGGATGCTCTCGCGCCCCTGGTTGGACGTGTTCGGGTACAGCTTCTCTCCGTGTTCCAGAGCCGCGTTGAACCGCGCCATGCCCTCCTCCTTCTTTAGAGCAAGGTCCTGGAAAATTTGTTGGCAAAAGTCAAAATACCGTTCTTACGAGTTTGCTTGGTACGT
>JAUTBQ010169029.1:0-11926 GCA_032361185.1 Lepetodrilus ovalis | reverse complement strand
ACCCTGGGATCACTGCCTATTCAGAACTCTGTTTTGGTTTAGCGAGGGTCACAGTGAATATATTAATAAATTATCTATACACGCCTGTGTTGTGTGGGCTCTAAATATATCAACCAATCCAGATAACTCTGAATCGTCGTTATCATGCGTGTCTAGATAATTTATTAATATATTCACTGTGTCCCTCGCTAAACCAAAATGGAGTTCTGAATAGGCAGTGATCCCAGGGTATTTGGCGGAAACGTAGTGGAGTCACAATAGCTTGCGTTTTCGAGGATGGGGTATACTATGTCAGTTGGGATCCATGAAATGCCCATTCGTTATCATCATAACCTATTACCATACGGTATCCATGAATACCTTTACTAAGTTATGGATTAGTTTTTGTGGTTAGCTACGTTATAGTATTGGTGATACTTCCTGGGAAATAACAGTTCTCACAAATAATATAATTATGTTACTTCAAATTACTAATTAGTAATACATGTATCTCTTTTGACAGTCTTACATAAAAACAATAACATAGTTCTAAATAGTTGTAAAATTGAGCTGACTTAGTTTATCCTGTTAATTTTTCAACATAAAATGGAGCCATTTAGTGTGTACATGTATACAGATCTACATGTATATTATAGAAATTCCATGTAATGCAATGACCGGACCAATAATCTGTAAATTGAAAAACATTGAATACAATTTAAAAATAAATGCAAGGGAGATCGATTTGTACAGTTTACAGAAAAAGAAAAAAAAAGACATTAGAAAAAAATAAAGAGTTCTAAATCAACATATTGTACAGGGTAACTGATAAATGTTAAGTACCGTAATTACTGTAATAATCAAACAACTGTAAATTTTATTATGTTCTCTTGGAATTATTAGAAATACAGTATGTATAGTCAATGGTTCATAGTTTAATGAGGGTTTGTAATGAAGATGTAAAACTTATTTTTATACCGCTTCTCTTATAATGCAATGCTTCAGAGGATGTAGTTCTGAAATCTATTAATTATTTTAGAAGACTCTAAAAGTATATGTAATTGTATTCATATTTCAGCTGGATTTCTGATGATGGACAATACAGCGAGCTTGGAAGACCCAGGAGGTCAACGGTCAAGTTCAGAGGTCAAAGGTCTAGCTAGAAAAGATAACTCTTCTGATTCGAGTGCACCTGATTGTTCTGTGATGGAACCTCCAACTATACACAAGACAAATGATGAGGAATTAAGCCAATCAGAAACTAATAATCAGAATTTGAACCAATCCGAGACTAATCTTCAGGATACAAGCCAATCAGAGAACAATGTTCAGGATATCAGCCAATCAGAGATTAATCGAAAGGATGTGAACCAATCAGAGACTAGTTTCCAGGATATGAACCAATCAGAGACTAGCTGCCAGGACGTGAACCAATCAGATGTTAAGAACACAACCAGTGGACATGACATACCTGACGTTGACGAGGCTCCGCAAGACAGCAGTAACCCAGAAAAGAACCCGAATACTGATAACATCAACCAATCAGAGTCCATGGCTCAGGACATTGACCAATTAAAGTCCATGGCTCAGGACATTGACCAATTAGAGTCCATGACTCAGGACATTGACCTATCAGAGTCCATGGCTCAGGACATTGACCAATCAGATCTGATAGACACAGGAGAATGTGGACAAATAAGCATGGAGAACAAAGAATGTGAACCGACTGAAGAAGTACCTATTGATGATTCCAGAAGTAACGGCACATCGGAATCTCTAACTCATCCATCTGTTAGTTCCCAGCAAATAGCCAGCAAAGAACCAGACAAGGAAGTCATGAGAATTGAGGAGCGAGATCTCTGTGTGTACGATGACGACTCCAACATCGAGGCTATCGATGAGCTTGACCTTGAACTGGAACCAGAAATCCTGGGAGAGGAGCTGATGGACAGTGTCTTGAGGAGGAGTGGTCGCTCGGCCGCATCAACTCGCAAATCTCGACTCGAGTCGGCTCTGTCCAATATCGATGAGACAGAGGAGCTACTGGAGCCGTTTAGTGGCCGTGCTGGAGGCGAGGAAGGGGAGACAACTGACATTTCTGAGAACGAGAAACGTCCCACTACTAATGGGTGGGAATCTGAAGTTGGCCTGACTTTGTCCAGAGCGAAACTGAACACACCGGCGAGCAACAGCGTGACCACGGATTTGACCTCGGAGATCCGAGACCTCCACTCAAGGTGAGAATGTGTGTCCATTTGTTTTGTTCAAGTGACAAGATCATGTATTTCCATAGGCCAAAGATCATGAATGTATACATTCTGATATAACTATCTCCTTCCCCAGGAAATGTCCTTTTTTTTCAGATTTCCTATTAAAGGCATACAATGACGGTTGATAGACCTAGATAATAACCAAACGAATTTCAGTCTGAGACTAATTACATTTGATTTGTACCCCTTAGAGTCCCCAACATTTGATATTTATAATAAATTTCATATTTTATATTAATTATTTGTCAGGACTTTTATTTGATGTATTCATGATATATGAGAGTTATGTCCCCTTGCATTAATACAAAGAAGGATGTAGAACTAAGATTGTTCAGGTTGTTGAAATTGAATTTTGCCTACCATACGGCAGTAGAAAGGGTTTTGGAAGTACAAACATGATTATATGTATGTCAAGTGAATGTACGGTACTTTTAAGTTGTAGCTAAGAACTAGTAAAAAACGCCATGGTTATTTGATTGCCTAGTTTACAGATTTTTTATTTTATTTTTGGCTCAGGCTGTTAAAAATATAAATAAATATGATCGATCAGTTGGTCAGTCGATTGGGTCCAATATAAAAATAATAATAATTGGAGATTTTCAATGATCGGTTGAATTTATCAAATGTTAATGCACAATTGTTATTTTAAAATTACTTTTGTAATACATATTTACCAGTAAGCAAACAAAATTAATTGGCTTTGACAGTATCAACCATTGCCTGCCAATCTATGTTTATGGCTTATCCGGCTCGTTCCGTCACCATGTATTATTATAATTATCTAATGAGTAGTACACTGTGGGCAGAATATAATAACAATAATTATTCTATTTTCAAAAAAATAAAAAATCGGGTTGGAGGATCCATAAACCAGGGAATCAAATATAACCTAGAAATTAATATGATTTTTTCCTCATTATTAATTACACATATCCTCTGATTTGGTGAGAATCATTCTGAATTTTAATGTGACACTAGCGTCTATCTTAACCCTCTCCCTGCTGGATTATGTACAAACACAGCTCTTTAGGGCATCTCCAGTTGCCTTCAGCATGGAGAGGGTTGTGTGGAATTCCTTCCCAGTGTCACACTATCCTTTAGGTTCACAACAAAATGGCTGTCAGTGAAAGAAAAGTGGGTCAGTCTATTGCTATATTAGCGCTGTTGCTATGTCTACAGTACAGTTGGCATTGGTGATAGTGTTTTTATGGTAGGTATCTTTTTATACCGGTAGTTTTTCTTAATACAATTATAGACATGTAATGTTTTGTAGAAACGTATTTCTTTTATAAAATAATAATGTAATATTGCATGCAAAGACAATATTCGCATTCTTTATCTTAATTTGATTTAAATAGATAATTTTGAACACATTTACATTTCAATATTAATTTTAAAATAATAATTTATATTTACCCATTTGTATCGTACATTTCAATATTTGGTTGAATGATTATCAAATAACACTATTTAATTTAACAATTTGGTTTTAGAATAGTTCAAGTTGCCAGAATGCTATAGGATCTTTCCAGACAGCATTAACCCAATTTATATGATTTGGTATAGAAAGAGTTAACATTTGCACTAATAATAATCTCTCTTTTTGTTAAGTGTATCTTATCTCAAGATTTATTATGAGGTCTGTTGTGTGGTCGTGAATCAAAATGTATTTCATATCCACATTTAATTGTCCGTGCCAAATCAATCCATATTCGCTCAGCAATATTTAATGGTCAGCGTGAAAATGAAGCCAATTTTCCTCTTGGTACGGTCTAACAATAGACTAAGCAACCGAGAGAATAGCCAGAGAATAGACACAGTTGTCCAGAGAATAGATCAATTGATATTCACTTAGTTCATACCCTTGGCTGGTACAGCCGAGAGGCGAAAGGAATTACCACGTCTAGCGGACAGTGAAAGGACAAATACATACATACAAACCTGGTGTATTGAAATCACACACAAACGTTGTTAGGACTTAATTATTGCGAGGAAAAGAACTTCATGTATTTTGGTGATAAACACACGAGCAAGTTTGTTTGGTCTGTGCACGGGCGATGTCTCGTGAACCTCTTTCTGTGCTTCTGTTTTGGAAAGATTTCAGCATGACAGTGCATGGTTGGAAATGGAGAGATTAAGAAGTTTGACTAAAATTATTTATTGCTGGGATCGTGAAATGTAGTGTATGTCTGACAGTATGGACAAGAAAGTTATGTTCGAGGGTCCACTCTCGGAGTGGCGTCTGCCTGTTGTCAAGAGTGAATTTGCACTTAGGTAAGTGTTCTCTAAGTGTTGGCTTTGATATTGGTATTTTTTACAAGCAATAATAATAGCCTGTGAAGTATTAAAACTAGAAGTATTAAGTGACGTTACAGTGCTCCAGATAACGTTTTGCACGAATGAGTAATTACCCCTTAAAAACTAATTCAATTGGGTATTTTTATATGTAGTGATGCAGGTTTTTAGTTAGATTACAGCCATTTGCTAAACAGCAATTAATTCACAGAACACATGGCATCCTATGTTATAGCCTCGATTATACAGATTTACAGCTGTGATGGAAAGCCGATAAATGTCTGCACTTTATTGAAATAGTGGGGTGAGCAAGTCTGGTATTTTTTTCACTTTTGATTGAAAATTGACGATATAGACTACTTAAGAATAATTCATATTTTTCCCTATGATTTTAATGCAATTTGGTATTCTATATTTGATTTGATTTTTTTTACACACTACAATTATTTATGATTGAGTATTCTGTCATTTGCTATGAGTATTTTACTCCAATACTCACCTTATCTGGATCACTGACGTTATTAACATTAGGTTCTATGTAAACAATGCCCTATTACCCAAGATCTTCGTTCCAAGGGATGTACCAAATATAATTTTTTATTTTTATGTTGAACATTCAAATTTATGAAACTTTTATCGAGTCCTGTTATTTTTTATATAGATTTTCTTTATATCATTCATTTTTAACCCTCTCCCAGCTGGATTATGCACAAACAGATCTTTTAGGCATCTCTGGTTGCCTGCAGCAGGGAGAGGGCTAATTGAGAGCAAAGTTGTCTAGAGGTGGCGAACACTACTGAACAGTCCTGGGTTCGAGCCTAGCTTATACCATTGTGTAGCACTTGAACAAAGTACTTTTAGATCCACACTGCTCAAGTCCTCCCAGCTGGAAATGAGTACCTAGCTATCTAAGCTGGTAGGGTGAGATGGACTTCATGAATTATTTATTATTATTATTACAAGGATTGAAATTAACTTTAAAACCTACTAGCCCTGAATAGTGATACAAATAACAAAAGACATGAATTTCTACTAGTCCTTAGGATACCTTTAGCATGGGGAAAAATGGCCCGGACTAGTGGACTAGTGTTAATTTCAATCGCTGTTATTAATAATATTAAATAATATTGTTAATTTCAATCGCTGTTATTAATAATATTAAATAATATTATTAATAACAGCGATTGAAAATAACACTACTCCGCTAGCCCAGGCCATTTTATAAACATTGATATAGCACAAAAATACAGAATAACTGTTATGTAATTTTGGGAAATGGGGTAAACATGGATCTTTCATAAACTAAAGTTAGAAACTTAAGTTTTTATTTATTTTTTATTCTCCTTCAATGGTAGTTTCAAATTGAGTTCTATACTTCCCCAAGCGAGTTGAGAATGCGTAAAGAGTGCACAGGTGGCATGCGATCCACTGATAACATCTTTCGTGAGTTTTGAGCAACTTGGATGGAACTGGTGCTAACAAACGGACTTGATAATTAACCTTTGCTGATTGGTCAGTCTGAAATCTTTTTAAATTGTGCGATCAAGCTCAAAGGATAGAGGTCAATATGTTACTGTCAGTGATCGTAAATGATTAATACCTGGTATGTAAATATCAAAGGTCAATATGAAGTTTACCTCACGATGCCCCATCTACACCCTGGCACACATCTAGCAGGAAACTTCCTCAAACAGCCAAACAACCAATGAAATAATTTTCCCGATGCATTTGCTGTAACAATTATATCCCATTGTTCTACTTGTAACTCCTATAGACTGTTTGAACACATTTTTCTGTATATGTGTGCCAGGGTGTATGGCATGGAGAGAGTCCTGAGTGGAATAAGTACCCCATGGGTGTGAGGATGATGATGCTCTAGCTACTGCAATGATTTTTCAAAGCCTTATCCCTGCTGGATTAGGCATTGGCACTGCCGTTTAGGGCACCTCCGGTTGCCTCCAGCATGGACAGGGTTAATTAGTGTGTGCAGTGTACGGTTACATTTTAAAAATAAACTTTCAGAAATTAAAAAAAGATGTATAGTAAATCAAATTACATGTATATCTACCGTATTTCAAATTAATCACTGATAAATTAATCACAAACTGCTAAAGAGGGCGTTGTCATGGTGAGATCTATTCCCCCAGACGCGGACCTACATCGGTCCATTCACAGGACCCAGGCCCAATTTCTGGCAATCTGATTGGCTCATGTGACCAAAAATATGAATAAAATATTTTCCTAACCCTAACAGTAACCATGTGAGCCAATCAGATTGCCAGGAATTAGCCTGGGTCCAATTTTGGGTCCATGTCTGGGGAATAGACCCCACCCATTTCCACTCCACTTCAGTATGGGAAAGGTTAAGTGGCGCCCTGATTTTGTACCATGTCGTGATCTAAAATTAACAATGTCTTGCCCTCCGAATACATAATTTACCTCTCAGCAGAGAGAATATTATTTTATCAGCATTCGACTTTTATTTGTACTTATGACATTGATGGTCGTACCATGTTGCGATCTAACATTAATAATGTCTTGCCCTCCCAATACACGATTTACCTCTCAGCACAGGGAATATTATTTTATCAGCATTCGACTTTTATTTGTACTTGCGACACTGCTGGGTGATCACCAAGTGTCTTTACAACATTACCAGGCAACCACCACTGACAACTAAATTCAACCAACACAAAACAAATCTCCACAAATTTGGTAATTTCTCACTTCAAAACTTGAGCCCAACTTCATGCCATGTCTGTATTTATCGCAGGACTTATGATATCACGTACACAGGGATTATGAGATTAACTCTTTTTAACACGGCATCCATCAATACTGACACAAACTTGCACAACGGGTGGATTATTTGTAACAGCACCTAATGGATCAATATTATAGATCTATCGATTGATTGTCGTGCAGTGCCCGAAGTGATTGTGTCGAGAGAGGGGGTGGGAGGGGGTGAGAGAGAAAGTCAGGAGGAACAGATGACAAACGAGGGAAGGAATGTTGTGATCGATATGGGAGTATTGTACATGGAAGGAGGTGACAGGAAATGGGTCATTACATCGCAGCACAAGCCTTCTCCCAGGAAGTTACGGTGAGTAATCGGCTGTACCGTAATAATCGTGTAATTGTGGTAGAATTCTCAGACCAAATTTATGACAAATTATGAAGCCATCTGTAAATGTCTCCCTATTGGATTAATTAAACTAAATATTGCATGTGGGCAGCTGTAGTTGTCTGTAGTAGGTAATATAAGAAGGTTAATTTAGGGATTGAATTCTTGGATGTGCCGTAAGACCAATAAGACATGGCTGGTGCTGATAAACAAAGAATGATAACAGTGCACTGAGAATCTCCACCGAGTGTCTTGATAACAATGTTATCCTACAACATCGCAAAAATAATTTAAAAAATCTAAGGCTTGTCTAACATTGAAATAATTATTGATGAAATGGAAGCAATACTGTAACAAGTTAAATCTCAAAAATTCAAATTGCAGCACAATTGGAGAAATCTCAGCTGAGCAAAATCTCAAACTTGTTTATTTCGAGAAATCCGGACCAATTTGTATGGGGATTTGATATGGAGATTTGTGAATAAAACCTTTGAGTTGAGCAAGTTTCATAATCTCAGGGCCAGAGACCTGTTCCATGGATTGATCGTAGCGCGACGAGAGCCGTAACTGAAATGCGTTAACATAGAGTTATCATTCTGTTAGTGCTACCATTCTGTATGATCATTCTATGGAACAAAAGCCAGCTAGGTTATTACTACTACTGCTAGAAATATGTAATCCAAAACTGTTACGGTTAATGGATATAGGCCACAGTTTGTATGTTATATTATTTCCTAGGCTGTCAATGGATTTCAATTGTTTATGTGAATCAAACCGTTAAAATTGTTACAATGGTGCTGTCAGATTAAATATCTTTTTCATACTTTTGTACGACTTTACTGACAATTGGTTTGTGTGATTGCTTTCTTTAACATCAACTAAACTCTAAATCCATATTCAACATATTCTCTTGATTGAAGTAGATTCCTTATCTTCATAACATGTATGTGACAAGTTGACATATATACGGAGAACAACAGTATATAAGCGTACTTAAGGACCCATTTCCTAAAGAGGTGCATGTATACAGATCACCCAATCACTTATATGGTCGTTACCCTAGGTCACAGATATTGATATTGGTGACCTGGATTTGGAATCTGAGGAATAAATACACCAGTGATACTGAACTTTAAACATCTAAATATTTTCTAAATTAACTTAACAATAATTAGATCTATATAAATATTAATTTTGCTTTTAAGTTCATTCTAGTGTAAATATTTAAGATAAGTTTCTTGGATTGATTGAATTAGTGCTTTACATCGCAGTGGGAATATTTTACCCTTACACAATGAATACTAAAATCCACTAAAAACTGAGTAAAATATTAATGTAATTAAATCATCATAAAAGCAAAGTTTATATTTTAACCTTCTACTATAACTTTCAATTTTTAGCAATTTGCTTTCATGCAAAAGAACATTAGCTAAAAATAAATAAAAGAATAAAAAAAGAATGTATTGAAAATGAAATCGCCTACAGTTGACAAGGGCCAATGTTAAACCACTATCATCGTCAGGGCAATAAATTGCAAGATCTATAGACACAGTCACAACCAATATCATACACTTCCAATGTACACGGTACATAATATATGAGGTATTAGTGTCACGTAAACTAGCTGTCTACTCCCTGGTTGAGTCTATTTGGTGTCAGCGTAGCACTAACCGTCTACCTGTACGTCCCTGCGCGAGATTGTATCAGTGATGGTATCTGAGATTATCAGCTCGCCCACTGCAAGAGGCTTGCTGTAAGCGGTGTGTCAATAATGCCAATCTCGGATGCCCGGATACCGTCAGCCCTCGAGTTTCAGGAGTCGAACCTGGTCACTACAGTTGACAAGACATTCACTGCTGTGCTTCTCGTGGAATTGTGTCGTTTTCTACGAGGATGTGTTGTGGGATTCTGATAATTTTGATTGGATGATGGTAGAATTATTCCGAGGTAAATATTGTTTCTTTGTCTGACTGGCTGATTAATTACAGTTTTTCAGTCGCTACGAGTACTGAAGCTAGTCATGGGGCAGCTGTTCACACAGACGTTTTATCCAACTATGTTATTTCTATCATTAATCGCAATATCTCTTTATAATTTTTATTCAACGTACCTCCTATGCTAAAATAGCTATGGTAGCTACAGCCCTGGCTACCAGGTTTGATTCCAGATGTTGAGAATGCATGTTGGATCCCATAACCCTCTCCCTGCTGCAGGCAACCAGAGATGCCCTAAACAGTAGTGCATGTGTATAATCCAGCAGAGAGAGGATTAAGAAAGTTCCTTCATTCACAACATGCATATGTACCGTAATTACTCTAATAATTTGAAAACTCTAATAATTCGAACATATAAATTAAATGTCAAAAATATTTTTTTCCAACACTAAAAATACGAACATGACCATTGTTTCAAATCTTGATTTTCATTTAAAAAAAATTCCTTTATGTATTTACTATTTGAATTATAACCATATCTTATAGTTTTCGGTTTTCCCTAATAATATGAACACATATCATTTTTGATTTTCATCTTTTCCTAATAATTCGAACAGCTACTAATTTAATTATTTTATCCTGTTCAAATTATTAGAGTAATTATGGTAATGCATTTTTGAATGCACTGTACATGTATGAACATTCCCAAGTGTAGTCACAGATCTAGACAGCCACCAGGGAGGTGAAACCCATCGACTTGGGTATCGTCTCTCAAAGACCCCGTACCTACTACGATACCATAGCACTCTCGTAGCCATCTCTTATACACGGCGATCGGAACTTATGACGGCGCTACAGTCTCGGAGAGGCTAAGAGAGCTTCGTGAAATGATACCCAGGTGTGCAGGGTGAAGATAACCAGAATAATAGCACGACTCGTCAAGATTGTATCGACCAGGTGGAATCCATTACATAATGCTAACCTTAAACCTACACACAAGCAATGCTTGGCTTCAAATGTGGCGATACCTTTCTACAAATATATATATATATATATATATCCATATGTCGATGTATTATTGTATGTACATATGTGTTAGTAATTGCATAAACTATTTATGTACTCAAGTTTGATTTTGGTTTTGGTTAAGTCATAGTTCTAACTGTTTTTGCAGGACGTATATTTGTTTACGTAAGCCATACCTTTGTCTAAGTAAGTCATGTCTTGGTCCGCATACTGTTTTCATTGTTCCACAGGATTTATTACGTAATTACTTCAATCAATTCCTGCTCATAATTGTCGTGTCAGGAGATTATTGCGCCCGATAAGTTAGCAATGTTATGCACTTGTCAGGATTAAGACCACCCGAGTGGCAGCACAGCTTTAATTCCTGTCCGCTTGACTGCCAGGAGATTAGGAAAGTTTATATTCCTGCAGGGCTGGTAACTTTCCACAGAGCTTTGATAAATTAGAACGCAACATTTGTGACAAGTTAAATTTGCAATGAGTTTCAAGTATTAGCAGGGCAAGACCTTGATGTGGTTGTAATGACAAGTTAATTTAGATGAAGCATTTAAAGAAAAAAATAACTCCAAAATGCCAAGTCAATATTTTAAAACACTACCTTAGTACATGTAGATACATGCGACAGTTTTAGCAGGCGATACACTGCTTGTAGCACTGTTTACATTATTTACTGGTTGCCGTGTCACTCTGTTTGTAGGCAGGTAGATATAGATAGTAAACTCCTACGAGTGTACGAGACCTGATAGATTTATAGTGTTAATGTCCACATACAAAAACCGATGAAAATTGACATCAGAAACTGGAAAACATTTATACAGCTTCTCTACATTGCATCTCCAAGTTATATCAGATAGCATCAAGAAACAAATAATCTTTTTTTTTGTATTAGGGTTTATAGTTGCTTTCAAGATACATTCACTAATAACAAACAAATAAACACCAAAATCTGGCCTACCTATGAAAAACCTCCATCAGAAACTGAAAAGGATTAAAAGAAGGAATTGGTGTTATACATCGCAGCGGGAATATCTCACCCATAGGCGACATCGACTACACTCTACATGAATCTGAAGAGGTCTACATACGTGTGTTGGTGATTTTGGAGTTTAACATTGCTGTGGGAATCTTTCACCCATTTGCGAAGAGATCGAAATACTGTAAGAGTTAAAGGCATACTATCACATATATTTATGGCCGTTTTTGACTAGTTCTTAGCTACAACTAAAAAGTACATTCACTTGACATACATATAATCATGTTTGTACTTCCAAAAACCTTTCTACCGCTGTACGGTAGGC
>JAUTBQ010169018.1:0-11926 GCA_032361185.1 Lepetodrilus ovalis | reverse complement strand
AGTAGTAGTAGTAGTAGTAGTTGTAGTAGTAGTAGTAGTAGTAGTAGTAGTAGTAGTAGTAGTAGTAGTAGTAGTAGACAATAAAGGACACAGCAAAAGCAATATTTAAGTGTCCAGCTCCAGGATCCTAACAATCCCATCATGAGCCTGGTAGGACACTCGAGATCCGCATTTGTTAGGATCCTGGAATAGATCACTAGAACGTATTTTCTTGTTATAACCATGGCATGAACAAAGGATGACCAGTATTACATTTCATGTCGTCGCAAAGCCTGCAATGAAATTCATACAAAGTACTAATTATATTGAACTAGTACATTTCTTATACGCGCAATTGTATTTATACTGTATATAAATGATTTATCATTTCTCATTAATCCCAGAGCGACTGGTCTTAGACGATTTTCATTGCAGTGCCAGTATCTGTGTCTACATAAAAGATGTTATGTTCTATATGAGTGAGACATTGATACATGCACCTTCCTGTCTTTATTTCTTTCTTTCTGTCTGTCCGTCTGTCTGTCTGTGTGTCTGTATATATTACTACCCTTGACTGCACAGTAAACAAGCGACTAACAGACAGACAATGCAGCGGCCCTATTTATTTCTGAACAGCTTACAGGTAAACAGCGTCTCCGACCTGTCAATTCTTCTGAACATCCTCAACGTCACAATATTGTCTGATGTTCAGAAAACTGGCGGAAGTTAATTCGTTTAACACACACAGCATCCAATACCCGTTGAGCCCCTCTTTACAAGTAATTGAATAAGATGACATAAAACTAATTCGCAACAATAACACCTATTGCGACTTGACCCAGAAAAGCAGCCCAAGATAATTTACCGTAAACTACTTGAAATCCGCATATTGATGATCTGTGAAACATTAAATTTACTAAGAAGAGACTCCTAATTTGTAAAATACGTTCCGACACATATTATACACACACGCACACACACAATCACGCAGGCACACACAAACACCCACGCACGAACGCACACACACACACACACACACACACGCACACTAATTGAGAGAGAGGGGAGAGAGAGCGAGCGAGAGAGAGAGAGAGAGAGAGAGAGAGAGAGAGAGAATGGGGAAGAAGGGAATGAATTAAACAACATAATAGTAGGATTTTATTTGATATGAATTAAAGTTTTAAAACATATTATTTTATTCGAAAAAGATCAAACTGTGATATTTGGAATGTTAATAAGTATATACGTATTACTAGTAACAAGTGTAGAATTAATATGTATTAACATGCAACACATTTTCTTCGTCAGTTATTGGTTAGAATTTGGAGGAGTGTGGTAACGTATTGCTTAAGAACGTGGTGTCTATTATATTAGTTCCATTCATATAACGTGGTTATATAGTCGAGATAATGGTGGGCTTCTAATTGATTTGAATGGGAGTCTTAAGACACTTCCAAGACTTTTCGGGAAACCAAAATGCACTAATTTATTCTCGATCTACTAGTATGTCGTTAAAATCCACAACATAGGTTAGTCTATGTCACACCCTGTTCTCACCTAAATAAGCTACATGTACTCCCATTCACAATATCCCCCAATATCAGATAAACAAGTCTATTAAGCGGCTTCCTTTCATATAAATATAATATCAAACAATATCTTATTATTGAAACTATTTACGTTAAGTCTATGAGGCTATGCATGGATTGTGTAAAAGTAGGCATTCACTGCGCAATTCAAACAGCGCAATTTGAAAGAAGACCATGGAAGACGTACCAGCCCAGCTTCAACGTCGTCCGATGAAAGAAACTTTTAAAAAAAAATCAGAATATAGCTGCAGTACACTAAAGCTGAAAATACACTTTTGTATGATATCTACATGTACTTTATTCTTTATGAACTTAATTATCTAAATACGCCGTTAAAAAAATAACTAAAAATTTCCCATGTGAATGTTAGTGATACTAGATAATGCGTCAATACCCAAATAATTACTGTCTTCAGGTTACGTTAATTAAAGTTACGCCGTTTCGCACAGGTGTGTCTCGTTCCTTCTATACTTCCGATATGCAGTATGCACTAAATAGGCCTACATGTAAATATACTAGGCTAGACACGATATTATGGGAACTACGGTTCTCCCTCAATGAGAAGTCAAGCCCTTGTGGTCACCACGGTGGTCAACTATAGGGCCTATTCATCGTGCGCGCTCATACATAAATGTAGGTCAGCCACAGCTATTTACGACCGCATTGCACTGCGAACAACGCTAATGTTTACAATTTATACCATGCTTGACACACATCCGCGATCTAAAGCGGTCAAAGTAATTTTGCAGTCAGTCCCAATAATATATAAGTGGATGTTTCGTCACATTCATAGAAACTGCGTAAATTTATCTCCCTTCGCCACTACTAAAACTGTGAATCGGCGTATGCGCCATAGGGCTGCAACTGCTGTGACACCGATTGTATAGAACTGCAACAGTGCCCAGGAGGAGATAGACAGTGATAGACGTATAGTCACAGGCTTCTATGGATACAGCGCGCACGTGGAGGCAAACAGAGAAGTCGCAGACGTCTAAATGGAGCAGCCAAAGTCCAAAAGTGGCAAGGTAAGGCTTATGCATTTGTACGAATTTATTAAACCCGATGTTTCAAAAAGCTTTGGAGAACGCGCAGGTGTGAATATCCATATATCTATCGCTTCAGCTTCGTTCACCACATACCATAATAACCCGACTACAGCTGTATTCAGGCTGATATTAAAAATACAGCTGTTGTGGACGCTATATATAACGCATAATGCATATACATATAATGTTATGTAAAATAATATAATGGCATATTGCAATATAGAACTAATTTAATAAACCGTTTCTTACTCGTCATTATCCATATATGAAGTATTAGGTTATTTTCATAACCTGTTTGAATGAAAAGTTACATTCAGCAGTTAATGGTAGAACATTAAATCCATGTACCAGATACAATTAAACTGATACTGGTTTTACTTCCAATGATTAAATATGTGTGATGTACTGTGTATGCATCATAATTTGTTTTTACTTGCATGTGAACTTTCGTGTCAGTCGAGGTAAACATAGATTTTTAAAAAAACCAATATCTTACAGGCATTATTTGAAACTATGGCATGAACCTTTAGCTGAAAGTGCACACACATACTAGTAAGTATATAATTCCATAAGCCACTTATAGTACAATGTATGTCAGTGTGACAGTGTGACAAGGTAACCTAATAACCTATAAGTATGTTACCATTGCTGTGCTGTCTGCTTACCTTCCATTAATAGACTATAAGTAATCTTGCTCCTAGACAGTGCCGTGGAATCCAGATTAATAAGGTGGGTTTGCTTTGAAAAAGTATTGAATAGTTGAGAGATTATTTAAACAAATATACCTTTAGCACACGAATGTATGATATAGGTTGCAGTATCCATACCATACGATATTGCAGTAGGGGTTTTTAATTGTTAAACTGGCATTGCGAGGATATGGACATAATTATTGGGAATAACGAATACTGTAAATCAGGAAATTAATGCGAGTATACTACTTAATATTTTTTAAGACCACATAAAGAATGGTGTCGCAAATATGACACTCTCACAATATAACTAGGCTCTCAACCAAACATTAAAGCTATTTGTAGTAGTATTATACATCCATCATGATATTTGGTCAATATTATTTAATCATATAAATCAATCAACCAACCAACCAACCAACCAATCAAACCCATCAACCAGGAATATCATCTAAGCATCTAACATCCAATCCATCTGTTGACACACAGTCATCCAACCAACAATATGTGTAGACCATCCATACACCCAACCAACAAACCACCCATCCATACAACCATCCATGCAACCAACCACTCATCCATACAACCATCCATGCAACCAACCACTCATCCATACAACCAACCAACTACCCATCCATCTATATACCATCTGCTATTCATCTCCGACCCATAAGGGATTGGGCCACCAGTTGAATAAAGTAAAAATAATAGCATTAGACTACATTAAAGCTTCCATTCTTACTTGCAGTCACTATGACAACAAATTACGGTGCTATAATTAAAAGTGTATAAGTCAACGGTGATCAATATGTATGAAAATCGTAATTGCAAACTACATTGATACTAAATTATATTCAAGTATTTAAAACTATAGTCGATTGACTATTAATATAGTCTCTCGTACTAAATTTTCATTTAAAGCAACATGATTAAAGTGAAATTATGATCACAAATATGAAATAATATTTTAATGTATTAAAAACATAACTATTTTACAATCATCAGAGTGAACTGTGAACATGGTGAATTGATTACCAGTGGCAACACGCGTGTACGATGTTCACCATCTGTTCCATGCATGTATCTAGCATTATTTATTTTGTTGTCTAATCATGATGGATGGCAGAATGTGCAACAATGTTTGGTCGCAGATGCAGTTTTGAGAATGAACTGTAAAACTGTGATTGGCTTTATTTCAAGGTCCCCGCCATCGATCGAATAATAATCTATATACATTACATTGATTATCAATGTGCCTTACTGTGTTTTAAGGGATACACACAATTGTAACACGACTTTCTTTGCTATAATATGTTAAATAGTATAGTGGCAGGTGTTTACGATAGTTAGAGTTCAGCATGCACATTAAAAGGGTCAAACAAGGTAAACATTTTACTATAAAAGTACAGCCGAAGAAATCAAATTAGAGTTTATATACTTGATTGATCGTGGATACTAGGGAATAGTAGCAGGTACTAGGACAGTGGGGAGAGCAGCATGGCATCCATTGTGGTATTTATTTATTTATTCTTTCGGTCTATAAAGGCAAACTATGGATATTGTTTTACTGTAACATTGTGATGCTTCATCGCCAATAACGGCGCTCTGTTCTATGTATAAAGTGATCCACTTTTGTTTTTCGCGGATCACCATTTTAATGTTAAAATAGATGATTACTAGACACTGGGAGGGAATCCGCGCACAGCACGATCGATTGATTGGTTAACGTCGCTCTGTTCATCCGATATCAATATTAGTATTGATATACATCTTGATATATTTCTCTGATTTATTGTATTTGTTTGTATCTCGTATACCACTGTTAGTTGTAAAAGAGAATACATTAATTGAATTGAATTGGAAATATTTAACCTTCATACAACGACTTTGCAAACGTACAACAAACCTACTTTTGACATTATTTACACACAAAACAATACTCCTTGTCCTCTGTATATTTACAGCATACAGAGTTAGTTCGTCACTTTGAGATCCACATAGAACGTCCAAAGCCGAGTCCTTGGGATGAGGTGGTTTGCCTGCTCAAGAAGCTCCTACACTACTGTCTGTGCGCCGTCACGTGCGGCTGCGTCCCTCCTCCACAGAACGGCAACGGCGTGAACGCTCAGGAATACAGCACCGTCCTGCTAGACAACGAAAAGCAAGCCGTAGAGAACCTGCTCAACTACTTAGAAGAAGGTAAAGTCCCCTATGTGCCTAATACTTGCACTTTCGTTTGTCGGACTATATTGTGGATTATTTTGAAAGGCATACATTCGCGGTTTCTTGACATACTTCATGGTCAAAGGTATTTTACCTGAAAATATGTGCATTTGATTTGGCTACAAAACGATATTGGGCGAGAAATTACATGTTCCATATGTTCAGCTGGGTTTCAATAATTTCATTTTTTTACAAATATTTTGGTATTTTTTATCAGAGTTCAGATGAAAAGTAACGTAATAATAATACTAATAAATAATAACAATGATACTACTACTACTACTACTACTACTACTACTACTACTACTACTACTACTACTACTACTACTACTAATAATAATAATAATAATAATAATAATAATAATAATATACAATATGAAATATTGAAAACCAAAGTGGAACACATATAAACTGTATTTATGTGTATGTAATGTATTCTTATATCTTTATCAATAAGTGTTAACTGTTATATTTTAATGGTATGCAATTGTGAATAATGTATATTCTGCTTGATATATTCTATTGCGTTGTGGTCAATGTTGTTTAAATATATTAACTTCTATAACGATTCCACTATAGTATAAGCGTATGACTGATTTTACAGTGTGTCTATGCTGTAACATGTACATGTCTACACTGAATTCATCGTACATGCAACATGCACCAAGCATAATTATGTCTTATCCTGTAACACATAGTCGTTGCAGGCTTCCATCCTACCATAAACAGATCAGTGAACGATCAGCAATACTAATATACTGTTGTAAGCAGTGTTAAAACGCTATACTAGTATAATTATATAGCAAGTCCTGAATCAATGCTAACTCAGTAGCTGGCTAATTTCCGAGACTGCTGTAGTCTAGAGACTGAATCATGATTAAACGCCATCGATATTAATACATTGCAGTATCAGTAATACATTGGTATGAATTTCTCACCCTTTAATAATGTGTGGTGAGTCATGCAATATATTGAAATAGATATATTCCAACAATACGGTAATATTGATATAGTATCAGCTTTCTATCTGCATAATTACCAGGCAATTTCTGCAAGCACGGTTCACGTGCATGTCAGTTAGCATACGTTTTTGTTCTTTACAGATCCAGGGTATGTGTGTCAAATAAGTAGGTGAATTAATTTGTTGCATTTACATGTATGTGTATTGACTAGCTTTCATATACATAATTGTCCATATACTGACTGTATTGGATTGAATAGACATAATGTGTAGAGTTCAAATGTGTGAGTCATATGCATATTTACTGTTGGGTGAAATACTAGCGGTATAGATGTATACATGCACTTGGTGTGCCTATCTATGAATAATTACTTACTAATAGGCCATCAAGGATGACTGCTATTTAAGTGAAGTTCAGTAAAGCTGCATCTATATACAACATAATAATCCTACTACTATAATATAACCACCACTACTACTACTACTACTACTACTACTACTACTACTACTACTACTACTACTAATAATAATAATAATAATAATATTAATAATAGTAAATATTTGTATAAAAACATATCCTCACACTTAATGCGCTACAATTTCTTTTTTTAGTCCAATATTCATGGTCGTACTCAACACGTCCGTCTCTCAGTGGTATATCAGTCTGAGAATTGTTGTCTTTCCAGCTCCGATTCGAGATCCGTCTTCCTATCCTGATGACGTCAGACCAGTGGATCCGCACCCTGGAGCAGCTTCTCCTGCTCATCCTCATCCTAGGACGGTGGATCCTGCCCAAGGGGAAGCTAACTCACGACCAGCTGTCTCAGCTGCTTCTGGTCTACATAGGAACGGCTGCAGACATCGTAGAGTTCTTTGAGGCGTTCAAAGAGGAAGAGGTAGAACTATATGAGGCTCCTCTGGAATCTTGATCTCTTACATTATTGCTCACTGTATCAGCAATACGATTCCTGATTAAAATGATTGATTTGAAGCATTGCATGAAGTATTAAATGTAAACGATACAAGGGAAATTTAATACAACAGGAATAGTTTTTTAAGCTTTTCCGCGGGGAAGGTGCGTGTGCGTGCGTGTGTGTGTGTGTGTGTGTGTGAGAGAGAGAGAGAGAGAGAGAGAGAGAGTGTGAGAGAGAGAGAGTGCGTGTGTGCGTATGTGTGTATGTGTAAGAGGGCTAGAGAGAGAAGACATAAAGACAGATAGAAAGACAGTCAGATAAAGAGTCAGATAGGGTGAGCGTGAATAATAATTGTCTCGCTTTTCCCCCCTCTCTTTCCCTCACTCTTTCTTTCTCCATCTCTCTCTTCTTCTCTCTCTCTCTCTCTCTCTCTCTCTCTCTCTCTCTCTCTCTCCATGTACGAATGAGCGTGCGTGGGTGAAGGAGGAAATGAATGAACGAGGAGTGGATTGAAGCTGTATAATATCTCCATTTTACGTGCGTTTCGATTAAGACGATGTCTTTGACCCTTCATATGACGGTTTCAGGTACGCTACAACAAACTGCTGTGTATGATCATACTCGGCATATGGAGCCTAAGTCTCATGCAGTTCACGTTGGTTCTTACTGCTTCGAGAGTTCGACGAGACCAATCAGGTCTACTTCCACAGGAGAACCCGCATGATAAGAAAGTGGGATGCTGTTCGGCGGACGTTTATGGCATCGTGATCTCCATATTCCTACAGGATGCTCCGTTCTTGATATTGCGAATGCTTCTCATCTTCAAATATAAAGTCCTTAGTTATACCAACATGTTCTTCACGTCTAAAAACACCATCGTTATCGTCCTTCTCATATACCGCCTGATTGTCGTGCAAGTGGAGAAAAGAGGTAAGAAGTCAGTGAAGCGCCTTAAACAAGAGCGATACCCGTACGACTTTCAGAGCAGACGACTCATCAATTCCATGTCTCTCACAGACACCATCAGCACAACATGTAGCAGCTATAGTGACAGTAAGTCTAAATTGGTTGGCAGTTCCAGTACCCATAGCAATGGCTGGTTGGAGACGCCACGAACACAGCGGAGGCGCCAAGACAAGCAGCGCCTCGCACGAACTCTGACATTGGAGCATATCAATACTTTGATGTAGACTGCGGTTGATTCATGACGGACGTCGTTGTTTCGAGTGTGTGCAGTTTTTCAGAATTATGGTGACAACTTATATAAGCATTTGATGAAAGATTTTGTGCAATAAGAATCGCCTTCAAGTTAGCATTGTGGAAATACACAATGTTAATATGATGCAGAAATACAGTTTATATTTTATATTACTGCGTTTCCTGGATTTCCCCGAGAAACATAAATGTGCTAATAATGCTTTATCCATGATCTGGATTATGTTCAATCATTGTTTGATCTAAGAAGCTTCATATAGAGGGTTTGTGAATCCTAGCCAAGAAGAATGCTATCCTCTTAGAATACAGTGCTTTACTATACGACGTGATGGCGTATGCGAGAGAAGAGGTGGCTTGATTTTCTTGGATATACATGTACAGGATAACATTCAAACGTGTACCAACTTTGATACCAACTATAGAAGCACCTCCTCAGCAGCCAAATTCGTGACGCGAACTTTCCGAAGTGTCGTTCTTGGTAAAATAAAGAATCAGAAATTGCAATGCATTATATGACACACGGTAAATGTGTTTACCAAGTACCTGCGATAAGTGCACTAAGAAGATTTCCTTATACGTTAATCGCGTACTACATGCATAAATACAGGTGTCTTGACAATGTGTACCCAGTTAATATTTTGGGCAGATACAAATAATATGAACATAATGAATCATACATTACCAGACCACAAGCTTACGAAACTCGAAACTGAGTTCGCTTTCTTGCTCTTTAAAGCATACTATCACAGATGGTTGACCTATACATTGTACAAACGAATTTCTATCTGAGACAACTTACGTTTCATTGTCAACCCAAAAGTTGTTATTTACTAATGTACTTATTCTCCAACAATCCATAGTTTAATATGAAACATTTAATATTTTAAATGAATAAAAAGAATGTATCTCTAATTATCGTGCCTCTGGAACATCTACCTGTTAGGATAGAATCCACCCACCCCACTCCACCCACCCCACAATGTGGATCGACTAAAAGGACTTTGGCGATACAAAATCGATAATAAGTATCACAAATGAATGTGTTACTCAAATATAATACTATGCGTTCATTGAAATCTGTGATTGTATGCCTTTAAACGTTGAGTTGACCAAGAAATCATACTCAAAATGTTTCGTAATCTCGGGTCTGTATTCATACAAAAGTTGCAATTTAGGATAATGCATTACAATTTCTGAATAGTGATTCTACATGGAAGCAACATCCTCCATGATTATTGTTTGTGAGCTTATGAGGTAGTTCTTGCATTTAAGTTCACCCCGTTGGTTGGAGTTCCATCATATATTTCGTTGACTAGCACCATTCCTGATGGCGCAATGCCGAGCTTTACCCTTGCAACAAGTTCTCGGAGCAGGACATCGTTTCTCGAAGCTCTCATATCCCCCATGAGACAATAGGACTATCATAAGTGTCAGGGTATTGTTTCTCGCTCTCATATCTACTACTAGAACATAAGCATACTCGTAGCGATCTCTAATAAATGGCATGGCGCTAGTACACTTACGAGAGCACTATGGTTTCATACTGAATAAGAGAGCTTCAGGAAACGATGTATAAGAAATCGCTACGAAAGCACTATCGTCTCTTAGTAGATACGTACGAGTGCTCCGACAAACGATACCAAAATTAATTCTTTAGACCTCTTTGGACAGTTACGGTTTACATATATGTTATCGTATCAATTTGGGATCACATAATTATGCATGTATGGACGTGAATGTTGATATCCTAACATCATGGGCGGTGGTGGTGTCAAACTGATTAGATTCGCAATGATGATCCAATATATCACCAGGTATACGAACCACTTTGACTGTCAAAGTAATGGTCGTGATTGGATAATTAATTATGCTAGTAAGAGGCTCTGTTTGACGCCTACTACATTAGTACGCTTACAAACGCCAAGTTACCTTTTACAGCTTTGTTGTTTGGTCATGTACAGAACAAAAAGCATAACCACAAGGGACACAATGAGTTCCAGTAGTTCTTGGTTACAACTGTCGTGTCTTTAATCAGAGACTAGTAATGACGTATGGACGTGTCTTAAATTACGTTGACGTAAATGCATGTTGCCGATATGATGATTTGTCATATCCGTGTCAGAAATTGATAATACCACACAGTGGCGTCAGCTAAATCGGAAACTATTTCCATAAACTCAAACATATCAATATCGTCTGCCCAGAATGTCCTAATTATACGTACAGTACTGACATAGGGATATATATATATTATTAGGGTTTTCTTGAAAAGACATGTTCGTGACATGATTGAACAAGGTTAGCCACAACATGGAACCCAAGATGATACCACTTTTGAAAAGTGACCTTATTAGGTTTACTTGTCAACAGAACGTTTGATGTTGCTCTCAGTATTGTTTCTTTAACCAGGCATTATTTTATGTTTATTTCCCATTCAACTTGCTATATTTGAAACAGTTACAGACATTACAATGTCTTACTATTGTCATCTTATGTAATGGTCATTGTAACTAACATCATCAATGTTATATACTGTATTGAGCCGGTCTCGATTCAATAATGTGTTCTTGTATTAAAGTCAATAAATGTCTGAAGATCTCCGATTGTGGTCCTTCGTATAATGTAATCTGAATTTAACAAGTGAAATAAATTAGTATTCTTGTTTACATACTTCCAGGGAGTTGAACATGAGTATGGAGTGCACATTGATCAATTGCGCATGTCTTAAGGGGTGGATTTGGCGCATTTTATATAGACATTATTATTATTATTATTAAATCCTCGATTATGAGTGAAACATTTCCGCTGCGACGTAAACATTAATTCAATTATTATTATTATTATTGATATTATTATTATTATTATTATTATTAGTAAAATAATTACCATTATTGTTATTAATATTGCTATTATTATTGTTATTATTATTATTATTATTATTATTATGATCGTTATTATTGTTATTGTTGTTGTTATTATTATCATCATCATTATTACTATTATTATTGTTATTATTATTATTATTATTATCTTTGTGGAATTAACCTGATGCAAAATTCATTCATCTGCCAAATGGATATGCTGGGAAAAAAACTATAGTTATGAGTGGTTTTTATTTTTTGTGTGTGTAGTATTACATGCATTTGTCTGGAGGGTGGCATCCAACATCGCTAGAACCTGTTCTCAAGAACACTTCATTACCTACAACAAACATATTGCATACTTGATTGCATCCTCGCACTCCAGAGTTACTGATTACGCTACACTCCACATTAACCCTGGCTGACATCTAGGGGAAAAGCTGCGC
>JAUTBQ010169007.1:0-11926 GCA_032361185.1 Lepetodrilus ovalis | reverse complement strand
GGGAGAAGGTTAAGGCAGGAGTAAACCTACAGGAACCGTAGGGCTGAAGGTTGTAGTAAACCTGCGAGCACCGGCTGGTACTGACAGACCATTGATATCTTTATTGCCACTCTACAGTGCATCCTATCAATATCGGGCCGGAAATGTAACTTCCACGAACATTGATGCCTGGCCCCCCGGGGGAGGGATTTGAACTCGGTACCTTTGGCTCCGAAGTCCAACATTCTACCACTGCACTACATCCCGCCCCCTCGACTATACAGTGCAGGGACTAAACACTAACCTCAGCATTGTTGGTGGCTGCAGCCGCTCCTCGAGAGTTGTTCGCCAGCTGACTGTAGTCCCGCGTCAACAGGTTCGCTAGCTGACCTAGTTCCTGCACATTGGTAGACGACTTGCCGATCTAAAAAATGAAAGGAATAATAAGCAATACCCAAAGAGATCCGTTAACAAAGTTACAATAAAACTCCCTGTATCCTTAAAAATTAAGCAATAATTTACCCATCTCTATTCTCAAGGCCTAATAAGAATGTAGCATTACTTTTGACAAATCCACCAGGAAGATTAAAGCCAATAAGCGAGTTATTGTTTTACGTCGTAGTGGGAATCTTTCACACAATGCACGACAATAAAGGCGATGAAGAACAGTATAGGATAACTAAACTTAGACAGACTATATCTAGCAACCGAGACAATTTCACTAACCATGTCTTGAGACGTCCGGGCGATCTGTTTACACAGACGAACCATGTTGGTCTGGTAGTCCACGAATGATGTCCCTTCCGTCGCTATGACCTCATCAGTCTGTACAAACACACAAATAATACTATGATGTGAACCATCAACACATAATTAAGCCTATCAATGATAACTGATATCAGAAACTAAAACATTCACAATATTAAATTTTGTATCAATAAATAAGGTAGAGAAGATCTAACGGAAATAGGAAATTATTGCCCTGCAAAATGATTGTTCACATGAAATAAAATTGGTGGGTAACAGAATCTCCTTAGAAAATACATCTCAAAGTTAAAATGCCCCAAGCTAAAGGCATCATGAGAACTAATTTGAAGATTTCTTATGATCTTACTACCTACATTATCACTATCAGCTCTAGTGCCCTGTACAGTTTTAATGACTCACCCTGGACATGGACTTGGAGATGGAGTCAATCATGCTGGACACCGCGCCCGACTGAGACGCCGCCTCCTCGATGGTCTGTAGCAGGTCCTGCAGGACGTCCTTCATGTCCTCCGCCGCACCGTCCACGTTACTGTTGCACTGGACAGCCTGCAGGACATAGCATAGCAACTTAGATACCATAGTTACGTTACGAATAGTAGCATAGCAACATAGATACCTAGCTACGTTACAGATAGCATAGCAACTTAGATACCATAGTTACATTACAGATAGTAGCATAGCAACATAGAAATCTAGCTACGTTACAGATAGCATAAATACTTAAGACACCATAGCTACGTTACAGATACCATAGCTGTGTTACAGTTAGCATAGTAACATAAGATACCATAGCTACATTACAGATAGCATAGCAACTTACATAGCATAGTGTAGACATAGTTGCAACTTAAAGATACATAATTGCATTACAGATAGCATACCTACATTAGAGATAGCATACCTACATTACAGATAGCATAGCTACTTTACAGACAGCATGGAAATGTGGAAATAACAAGGGAATTTGACAGACCTGCACCAGATATTACGAAAGTACGATTCAACCTCAAGACCAAATTTTATGTGGAGATTTGTGAACAAAACTTTGAGTTGAACATGGAATCATACTCAAAAAAGATTTTGTAATCTTGAGGCCAGGATGTAAATAAAGTGATTGTCTGAAAGGAAGATATTCCATGGTAAATTTCGAAAACTACTCACGTTAGGGTTGCCTCCACTCTCCTTACAGGCATAGAGGAATTGCAGCGCTGATTCTGAGACTGTTTTAGAAAGGTCAAGGACGTTCATCTGCTGCTTGGAGTTGAGCATCTTGGATGCTGTGCCAATGGCTCCGTCAGAGAGGGGCTCGAAATACGATGCCATCGTGTTGATCTGTGAACACAGGAAGGCGAGTGAGTGATTGTGGAGTTTAACATTGACACAGGGAGGACACAAGTCAACACACCTTGTAACATGTAATGTCATCAGTGCTTTTCACTACCAATAGTAGTGTTGATAATTTGACCATTTCCGATAAGAGGACAATTCATTGTCAGTGTTGGCTTGGTTGTGGTGTGGCTATCTTCTATTTAGACCTATACAGAATTTAGGGCAATGGTGTCAAAATGGCCCATGGGTTTAATTTCAGAATTGATATTAGGGTAGTCTCCCATGTGCTTAACAGTCAGTTCCCTCAAGGGCGAGTGACTGCATGAATACATGGTGTATGTAATTGGTGCTTCCGAGGCTCAAATTTGGATCATAAATATATTTCTGATAACTGCCATATTTTGGAATTAAGCTCAGGGACCAAATAAACCCTCAGTGCATAATCAATGCTGCTCCGACGCGATTAAAAACAAAATTTAATCAAAACATATTACAATTTCGATAAAGTTAAGCATTCTGCTGACCATGTGTCCAAGGTTCTCTGGTTTCGACTTGGCCGCGCGCTGGATGGCGTCGATGGTGTCGAGGATCTCGCGGCCGCTGTTGATCATCTGCTCCTGGAAGCCCTTCAGCGTCTTGTTGTTCTGCTGGGCCAGGTTCTGACTGATGGCCGCCAGCGACACCTGGTCCAGGTTCCTGATCGTGTGGTTCAGCTTGTCGATGGCGATGTCGCACTCGTTCTGACCGGGGGCAGAGTCCCTGTACCACGGAGAAGAAGAAAAACATAAAAATAAATATATAATATAGGGAGATGAGAATGGGAATTTGTATTATTAGATGATACAGCTGGTATCCGGGGCGCAACAGGTCATGTTTACGCAATCACCTCGGAGCCGTGAAATTCAATAAGATTATCTTCCCTGTATTTATGTAGCTATTCCTAGGATTAGTGCATCTAGGGTTGTCTCTTGAATGGCATTCAATGTGTTAACACTCTCCCTTCTGGGTGAATCAAATGTTTTTCTACATGTGGCAATTCTGATAAGACAAACGATTTCAATGACCATATTCAGTTACCACTCGAACAACCCTAAAGTAATGGAAATAGCCAATAGATCGCCCCGTGCTTGACCCAGACAGGTCGGAGGTATCTGGGTCAAGCATGAGTTATTCTATTGGCTAATGGCGTCAACCATAGGGTTGGTCGAATGATGAAACAAATGAAGAAAGTGAGTTATTGTCTTATGTCACAGCAGGAATCTTTTACCCATAGATCGACTTGGGAGAGGTAGCTGTATAGGAGAGATAAGACGCACGATTTGAACGAGTACTGACTTGATTGAGGTGACGAGGCGCTTGATGGCGTCAGAGACACTCTTGGAGTGGTTGGAGTACAGCTGGTATGTTGGCGGGTCTCTCGGGTTGATGGCCAGCTGTTTAGCGGCTTGTAGCATGTGACATGCTCCATCGATCATGGCCTTTCCTGCCGATGTGATAGGCTCCTGGGCTTGTCGGGCCTGAAACCAAACACACAGATTTATAACGCAATGATAAAGTTAATGTGATAGTAATACTTGTAGTAAATTACAAGGAAAGGTGAGATAGACCCAAAATAAAAAAATAAATCCATTGAGGTTATTCTTTAAGATTGAGAAATCTTTCCTATATGGTAAATTTGGAGTATTTGTATGTAGATTATATTTACCTGGTGGCTGATCTTGGCGGGTTTACTGGCGAACTCCGGCGACGAGGCGAAGGTCGTCAGTTCCTCGACGGCGTTGATGAGCGGCCTGGAGGCTTCCGCACACCGCTGACGATTGTGTTCCGTGAAGTCACTGTCCAGAGCCTGTGACGGAACACGACAAGAGTCAGCAACATCTAACTTACACACACTTAAACATGTGGACATTGGAAATAACAGTAAGTGAGTTATTGTTTTACAGTGCAGCGGGAATCTTTCACACATACCTGACAATTAGAAATACAATGTCCCCTTGACATAACACGGTTCGATACACAGCGGATTCGGATATAAGGCGCGGTCAGACGTGGATCCCAATTTTATTCTTGTTATTTACCTGTACTATCGTATAAGGCGGGTACGCCAAATTCAGTGTTATATCGAGGGGACACTGCAACACCTAAATACAATAGTCAATTAACCCTCTCCATGCTGTATGCAGCGAGCAATACCACAAAGAGCAGTGCCTCTGCCTAATCCAGCAGGTAGAGGGTTAAATAGAGATAGAAAACACAGAAAGAACGCGTAGTTGTTTTCATCTACATTTCATATTTAATGGAAATAGTTCAATCTTTCAATCACCGGGATTGGTCGTGTATCATTCAGTGAACAAAAGGTATTGAGACGACGACGAAGATGACGGTCAGTCTCTGATTGCGAGGGTGCGTACCTTGATGGCCTTGACCAGGGTGGCCGTACTGTTGGCCACATCCTTGGCGCTCTGCACGAAGTGTCTCTTGGCGACGGGGTTCGACGTCTTGGACGATGCCAGCCGACACGCGTTACACAATGCCGACGTATGCTTGGCTACGATAGTGGCAGCGGAGAGGACCTGTGGACACACGAACACATACATAACTTACGTCACATGACAGACAACAGCCAATCAGAAAACAGAACCTTCAAGTCATCTCCACAATATTATTTCCATGATAACAACTTATTAAAAGAATGACGAGGAAAGGTTGTGAATATTGTCATCTAGTTTTAAAATAAATACAATGGTTGAGACTTTTCCACAACTGATTACAGACAATTTTACAAAAAAAATCTTATTAAATTTAGAAAACAGCAAAATGAGAAGTTCACAAAGTATTACAAAATGTGGTTTAATGTTGAGATTTGCATATACATGGGGATAAAAATGGGTTTTACAAATGTGCACAAAAGAACACGTGTCCACTGTCATAAACTAAAAACAAAACCAAAATAAGAAAAAACAAATAATTATCGCCAGTGAATGATTTTGTGTATTAAGACCAGGCTGATTAAGACTGACTAAATTTAAAGTTTGTGTCTGGTTGGGAAACGCCGGCCACTTCTGTTCACTTTGACAGATTAAGTCCACTTGTCACTTTGACAATGTGGAAAACCTTACAAAGTCTGCCCAGACAAAATAAACTTGAGTAATAACAGATTTATTAGCTTTGAAAAAAAAACCTGTGTTTGTATTTGTTCACCATAAATATAGAAGATTTTGTTCGTTCAATTAACAAGATAGTACAGTTTCCAAATATGTTTTTCGCATACTGCTGGTATGATGTGAGATGACATAGATTGGTTCAAAACCATTTTTATAATAATGAATAAAATTTAAAGATTTGTGTTTTTAACTAACAGTGCAAAATGTAATTTAAGCTTGGTGTGAAGATTGGAAAGTAAGAAAACCATATCTAGAGTCCCTTCCCGCCGAATGCCAAAGAAGTGAGTGAACTATAGTTTTACGTCACAGTGGGAATATTTCACCCATACGCTACGATGTGCCAGAGAATAGAACGCGTGTTGAAGGACTGAAGCATCACTGAGATACGTCAGAAGGCAACAGTACGTACACCGGCATCAAACTGAGGCTACGCAATCGACAATGAGGAAACAGACAGAAAGCTAAAATACACACATCTGTACAATGATAAAGATGAAACTGAAATACCTTTGCAGAGAAACCAATGTGTGAAGCGGTTGACTGAACAAACATCAATACTTGGCTGAAGCGGTTACTATACCGACTATTCCGTCTATATGTGGGAGTGGTATGGGAGTGGGTGGGGAGTGTGTATGGGTGGGTGACATGCATGTGGGGTCGGGTAGGGTGGTATTGAGTGGGGCAGGTAAACATGTATGATAGTAGTTAAAAATATATATATTTTACTTTTAATAATCCTTTGTAAATTATTTCATATGATCAAATGAAAATACTTTTGTCGTTTTAATTGGTTGATAATGAAATCAACTAATATGCATTTCACTGTTTTTTATATATATATATATATATCGATATCCAGTGTTTTGAGTGTGAAAAACGTAACAGAATAGTCTTTAATCAGGTAGCTGTCTGACGATAGAAGCAGAGTAAAATCATGACACAGGGATCCCAGCTTCCCAGGACGAGATGAAAGCGAGTGACGACTGTAGATGATACTACCTGTTGTCGAGATGGCAGCACAGAGACTGACTGGAGAAAGGGGAGCATTCTATGTTATATAGACAGGGCCAGCAGACCTCTACTTTCCTATAGATGTGCATACAATGTTGAATTAAGACCACCATGATGAATAATTCCAAATATCGATTGACAAATTATTTTGAGGGGGAATAAGCCTTAAATTATAGACTCTGGACTCAGTGGTATGCAAACGAGATAATAATTTCAAGGGTTTAGTGGATTTCACTTTCCTGTAGATCAGAGTAAAGTTTTCGACAAGACAAAAATGTTGATACATGTGCCAAAATAAATTATTTTAAATATAAGTGTGATAGTATGCCTAATGTTTGGTTTGATCTGTTGTGTATTTGTTCTGTTAATATATATAATTAATGATATCTATTACTTGCTGTAAACACTAGTACATAATTAGTGTTGTGCACTAAATACCCGTGTTGCCAATGTAACACGGAATATACCTATGGATATAATAACTAAATTGTTACATTAACCAATACAAAAGTTGTGTTATTGTTAGTCATATTACAAACGAGTTATTCACAATTGTATAGATGTGTAAATCAACCATATTCCCTAGCAACAAACATTTGTTTTAAAATAATTTTGACATTTAATCAATTTAATGCTGAACGTTACTGTGGGAATATTTCACCCATCATTTTATGTAACAGAGGGTAGATACTATGGTAATTATAATACTAATACCAAGTCCATTTGTATCAGATTTTCAAATGCCATACAGAGCATGCTCTGGAAACAGAACTAGCCTACAGAACTGCTGAGAACGTACAGAACATACTGCACTATAGTACACGATGGTATGATTAGCTACATTTAGTTGAATTCTAAAATGATTATGGTATATGACGTACCGGTAATGATTAATGGATAACATACAAGCTTAGAACGCTAATTAAGTGCACTACAATGCCAGGAATATACTGAATACAAGAAACTAAGATATATGTAAATATGCATGGGTTGGTACTAAATCAACAACGGCACAACTTGTGGTTATTTTATAATGAAACACAAATGGGGAAAAACACATACATACATATACATGTATATAAACAGACAGGACATGTGAATGGCTAAATATACGACAACGGCTTAAATAAAAAGTAAGACTTCAAGTTGTATGTAAATACATCTCAATTCAAGTAAATGCCACGTTAAACAAACGGCCACCATTAAACGTCAAGGCTGATCCTGTAAAACTCCAAACTCGGAAAACAGTCGCCAACCTTTCTTGTGACTTCACCAGGTTTTAGACTACATGAACAGCTATGGGCACATGCTAAGTTTTAATGTCTCAACTACATTCACGTCTAGTAAGTGCAGTAGTCTAGCATCGGATCAGCCACGGTAAACATGCACACGGAACTGACTAAACAGAACGTAACAGAACGTGGTGGCAGAACGGAGAGAAGCGAGACCGACGAGGTTCTGGTGCACGAGTAGCCAAGCGTTGGCTTACCATGGATCGAACCATCCACGAGTCGTAGTACTTCACAAAACAGAAGGTTATCAGGGTTACTGGTGGTATACAAGCATACTGCAGCCTCCAATCATTGGTCCACAGCGTTCAATGAAGCGGAGCCATCTTGTAGATAATCAAAATCCTCACAAAACAATTAATTACATTAAATTGCGTAGAATTTTCGCTATGAACCAAAGTTTTTTTGGTTTTTTTTTAAAATTACATGTAAATAAAATCAAAACAAAATAAGATTACAAAATTTATTTTTTTTAATAGATTTTGTGAGTAATTTCACTAGAAACCAATATTGGTCATTATGAAAGTAATATTCAAATATTGGACGGAATTAATTGCACTCCATTTGCTTCATTTGAAATTCTGCTTGGACCAATGGGAACACATATTACTGAGGTTATGTAATAATGATGGATAAACACTGGTGTCAGTATAGTCTAGTATCACATACCTGTGCTTGCACATTCACCTAGGTCAAATGTCAAAGTTGAAAAGTTCACACCATGCACAAATTCAAACATTCCTATTTAAATCTTAGCGACTACTGTACGTGACGTCGTAGACCAAACTACACTATATTCCAATTTATTTTCGTCTTGTTATATTACTCTTAAGGCTTGACAACCCTTATCAGTTAATGGCAGCACAACTACAACACCAACGAACAAAGGGTGATAACTGGTCTACGACACTATAGAAATGACTGTCGGAAAGTAGCGTCTGTGAACATTGATACTAGGTCCACCGAGCTGGTTTGAACTCAGAACATTTGGCTACGATATCAGACGATCTACCACTGTGCTACCACTTAACCCCTGAACTATCCTATAGTGGAATAAACCATATACCAATAACAAATAAAATCTTTGATATTCAAAATAATGGAAATTCTGATTAATCAATGATCTTCATAAGCATTTGTTAGGATCAGTTATCAACATTACTCGTTAGTAATCAATGGCAAGATGAAATCAATGGTAAGATGTCAGAAGAAAGGCCAAAATGTTGTAATATTCTGACAGTATTATAAGGTTGTTGCTACCTTACGATGACCTAGAATGAGTGCTATTTCAGGCAATCTTACAGCCATGCATGGTGAGCATGTTATATCAGTACAAACATTCCATCTGTTCATCTAGACCTGCATTAGTAGTGAATGTTGATGAGATAAACATGCATGTTAATATACGAAATCTTCTAGAATGTCAAGACATCAACCATGACAAACTAACACCAAAGTAATGCTTTCTACAGGAAGTACATCTTGCAAAATATTAGTTAAGTTCAAATATTATTCAGTGAATAAACTTTGAAAATGAGATGACACAATTAAATCATAATTGAAACATTGATACTGGCTCATGACCTACATGTTGATTGTCAACCTTGAATAAAGAATTTGACTAGACGTATGCCTTGTATGATTGTCCAGCAGATACACTGCCTCATGCAAACTGGATAGAACCCACCCATACTGAAGCCATCAATACGGATACGTCTCTCTTCCCCTCATACAGAACGTGAAACAATATTCCTGTGGGTTGCCTAACATCAATGTACAGTCAAACCCTGTTATACTGGACACTTCCATTGTTTTACCCTTATAACTGAGTGCGACTGTACCCAGAGCCTACAATCAACACCTCCCCAGTGTACAATCCTGACTACCGCCTTACTAGTCTCCTACACCATGCATCAGCACCAACACCCCAGTGCAGACTCGTACATCGGCGACATACCCACACACACCCATATGGACACCCACCTGTTGCTGGGAGCTGGCTGGGTTGGTCAGGTTCTGGCAGGCCATCTGGATCGCCTGGTTAGCGCGGGCAAACTGGGACTGGTCCACCACACCGGGTCGGCCGGGCTCGGAGGCTGGGTCGGCTATGCCCACCAGGTACGCAGCCTGAAGACCAAGCCGCTATGTTAGCATTGTGTTACTTGTATAGTGTGAAATATAGACTAAATGTAATAATGTATTACTTTTATTAACTTAAGTACTATGTATACGCAAGTTTATTGTTTATTCATTCATTCATTCATTCTAACATTTATTAATTTATGTATTGCTTTTTGTTTTTGTGGGAATATCTGACCCATACACAACAACGATACTTTAATAAAGTGGCTGCTAACTTCATATGCAATTTCCTACATATTTATTTACTTATCATCCAATGTGCAACTACACCATTTATCAAACTGATGAAGTCGCAGAATCACCAAATTAGTACAGTGTCCCCTCCATATAACGCTGAATTTGGGGTCCATGACATATAGTACGATAGTACAGGTAAACAAAAAAAATAAATGGGATCCACATCTGACCCAGCCTTATATCCGAATCAGCTGTGTATCGAACTGTGTTATATCGAGGGGACACTGTACTTCTTTGACTATTAACTGTTTCATTGTCAATGCTCTTCAAAACGCTTGCCATCATATATATCCCAGAAATATTAAGACAATAACTTTTTTAATTATTAACTCATTTCATTTTCCATGTTCTTCAAAGCGCTTGTCACCGTACACACCTGAGCCGAAGCCTCCGTCAGTCCGCAGACAGAGTTGGAGAAGTTCCTGACCGAGTCGCAGAATTCGTCGATTCCTCCTTTCTTGGCGTACACCGAGATTCCGGTCATGGCGTCTCCCAAACTCTGAAACCACAATGGACAGTTTGTAAACTCCACTCTCTCAGTCAAGGTTCCTGTTCCACATAACTGTCACAGTACTACAAGAGTCGTAACTATTCTTCTAACGTTTACGAGTTACATCTCTCGTAGAGCTATGATAGATTTATGAAATGGGACCCGGTACATGTAGCATTCTTAAGTACTTTCTTGATACAGGTTTCTATATTGAGCACAGAGGAAATTCCCTACATGGTTAATTTCTACACGATAATAAGGACAAAAAAATACCTTGTGGGAGGATATCTGTAGCAAAAGATTTAACAAGTTTCTGATATACGTTGTCCATGCATATAGACTAACAGACAGTGTGGTTATATAGTGTTATTACAGCAGTTATTCACAGTTGGATATTATTGGTTACACAATTAATAAACATTGGCACTTGGTAAAAAAAAAACCTTACTGATATGAATTATGATTCCATCTGGTGGACATAGATATTTGTGAAGTTAGTTCTATACTAGCGCCATTAGGCCAGATACAAGCAATGAGTTTACTCTTTAGGCTTAGCCTACAAGAATTCATGTCGGGTTCATTTGCTTTCTTTTCAAGTTCTTTTAGTATACTATTAGGCACTGTGGAACAGCCACAGAACATCATGCAAGCACACAACTAAGCAATCTAAGTACTTGACAGTTTCCTTAGTAAAAGATTTGTAGTTAACACCACCCCTCTACAGTATAACAGACAACTGAGGTCACGTGATTGTGACAAGGGAGACAAGTCTGCAGCAATTACTTTTGCACATCACTACTGCCTGAATGTTCAACTGTTCTCCATGATGGAAGTAAAGCCCTATTGATAAACAATGATCTGGGGCGTTGTGTGACGCTCTTGTAGAGCTACAATAGTAAGTCCAATATTGTAGTCTTCTACAATTGGAATGAATTAATTAATTAGTGCTTATATCGCCCATAGGTGACGATTCTACAATTGGAATTAGGTTGCAAAAGAAACCTTGTATACTATTGGAATAAGACAGCAAAGGCTTACTTATAACCAATGATCTGGTCCACATATGTTATCCAAGATCTTCCCTCCAACACATTTATTTGTCAAGTCAAACAGAATCATATCAGTAAATGAACTTTGTGAACATAAACATCGACTTCCACATACACGACATTGATTGAGTGAAAGCGATTACGGAGTTTAACATCACTGCGGGAATCTTTCACCCATTTGCGACGAGACATTGCTAGAACAACATCTAACAGACATCATGCTTACACAACATACGTACTAACTTACAAGTAATCTGACAACACTGTACAACATGCAGTACTGCTTGTATAGAAAACAACAAGAAATGAGACAGACAAAATAAAAATAAAGGAGAAAATTTCTCCTCTTTATTTTCTATTTCTATGTAGATACTTACGACAATAAACATTGGGTAAACACCGTTTTGCCCTAAATAGCCAAATATATATAAAACATAGTGAGATACGAACTTGGAAAGTTTTCCAACT
>JAUTBQ010168996.1:0-11927 GCA_032361185.1 Lepetodrilus ovalis | reverse complement strand
TATTATATTTGTTGTACTAAAGTACTCTCACATGACTGCGTATGTCACAACTAGATATTTACACCTTGCTTACACACTTGTACATTTGAGGTAGACTCTAGTTAAAATAAAAATGATATAGTTTTCCTCAATTCTATTTCAACCTGTCAGAATAGCGTAACTTTCGATGATCAAATATGTTCAAGGTCGTCATGTTACCATTGAATACCACGAAAATAACTTCCTGTGAATATTTCCCGGTATACAGTATACAGTTGGCTCAGATGTTTACATGAAGACAGTTTAGTATAGTATGGTCAACAATGTTGAATATAATTTACATACCGGTAATGAACAAAAACAGATACAAACATCACTAGCATACTATAAAGTTCATCTGGTCTACAGATATTTTCATGGTTTAATGTTTATTAGATTTTTTTTCAAAGCGAATATTATTTACATTTTCAAATGATACCATATCAATTAGATAGATAGATGTACTTGTTTCAGGTGATCTTGGTGTACTTGTTTCAGATGGTCAGTTTACTTATGTCAGGTTTCAGTTTGTCTTGGAGTACTTGTTTCAGGTGGTCTTGATGTACTTGTTTCAGGTGGTCTTGGTGTACTTGTTTCAGGTGGTCTTGATGTACTTGTTTCAGGTGGTCTTGGTGTACTTGTTTCAGGTGGTTTTGGTGTACTTGTTTCAGATGGTCAGTTTACTTGTGTCAGGTTTCAGTTTGTCTTGGAGTACTTGTTTCAGTTTGTCTTGGAGTACTTGTTTCAGGTGGTCTTGGAGTACTTGTTTCAGGTGGTCTTGGAGTACTTGTTTCAGGTGGTCTTGGTTTACTTGTTTCAGGTGAATTGGTCTTCCACAGGGACAGATGGGCAACCAGTGTATCCTACCTTGTATTCCTCCTGGTGGGTCAAATCCTCAGGCAGACGATACGACCAATCAAAACTGTTCCAGTCCCCGCAGACCCAGTGATGTCACAGTGTCATTCACAACCAAGCGAGATCTTCCGCCGTTGCCAACAGCAAAGAGTAAGTTACTTATTTAATCCAGAGGATAGCAGTGATTTGAGCTTACAGATCTAATTGTGTTTTTCCTCCCAAGTACCAGTAGAAGCAAACTATTGCATATACTGTTGACTATCTCTGAACATACCCCACTCATACCCCACTCATACCCCACTCACAGCTCCAGTGGTTGTCCATCACATTAGGTTAGATTTTTGCAGCACAGTTCATAAGACCAAAGCTGATATTTAAATTGTCAGTAAACTAAGCTGTAGACAAATGGTTAGCATTGATGTCAAGTAACCATGGTAACCAGGTGGCTGGATGTAAGTCCAAATGTCTGACTCACCTTCTTCTCTTGCAGAAAAAAATACATTCCGTGCTCTGTACGACTTTAATGCATTCAGTGAAGAAGATCTATCATTCAAGAAAGGAGATCGGTTGATTGTCACAGAGTCCAGGTAAGCAATGATGACAGTTCCTTCTTTACAGCATTTAACGTGTTTATTTCTCTTCAGCAATTCGATGAATTAGACTGGTAATTTTAAACGGCCAATGGCCATAATGTTACTGAGAGCAATCTATTTAGTTCTTTTTGATAATACCATATTTAATGATTGAACAATTGGACAAATGCTGTATTTAACCCTCTCCCTTCTGGATTAAGCACAGACACCACTCTTTGGGCATCTCTGGTTGCCGCTATTTCAATTATTGGACAAATGCTGTATTTCAGATATTTCAGTTCTTGAACAATTTGACAAATGCTTTATTTCAGCTATTTCAGTTCTTGTAGGTTCAATGTTTTATTACCGGTACTCGGGTCTCAAAATTTGCCATTGTTTTTTTTTTATTCTGCAGTCAAAATGCCGACTGGTGGATTGCAACGAATGTGCGGTCTGGCTTAGAAGGATACATCCCCAGTAACTATGTGTGTAAAGACGATGACACGCCACAGACACAAGAGTGAGGAACATGTATTAGTATTACCTATTGCAGTGTACTTTGCAGGCTTTTGTTGACTTCTATGATGGTGGTAGTTACCATGGCTCTGCAATCATTTCTGTGTCACCATCACGTGATGCTTCACACTGCAAACTCGCAAAATCGCTACATAATATTATACATTCAACACATGAACAAAATTGATGAATGTAACTTTAATGAATTTCCTTGCAGTTGGTGGTTTGATCTCGATCATAAAGAGGCTGATGAGATGTTACTCCGAGCTGGAAACCGCGTTGGAACCTACTTGATTAGACAGTCAGCAGGTATTACTATGTTGACAAATAAAATATACCTTCTTAATTGTATTTATTAGTTTGTCATGTATGGGTGACGTACCTATTGTAGTGTAAAGCACTAATTAATTTATTCAGTATTCAAATACCGTATTTCCCTGTGTATAATACGCTACCATGTATAATACGCACCCCCTTCTCAGGGGATAAAAACTGGGAAAATACCTACTCTCAGTGTATAATACGCACCCCTTGTTGGTATTTATCATTAGACTAAAAAGGTCCAGAATGTATCACTATTAATTTGATGCTGTATTCCGCAGACAAAATGTCCTACGTGCTGTCCGTGCGGGACAGAGACAACAGCAGCAAGTCATGTGTGAAGCACTATCGAATACGGAAACTAGATGACGGAGGATGTTTTATAAGTCCCAAGAGAAAATTCACTTCCATACAGGAAGCAATAGACCACTATAAGAGTATGTATTCATTGTCTTCATATAAGCGGCCACAGACCAATAAAAGAGTCTATATTCAGTATTCATTGTCTTCATACAGGGGGCCATAAACTACTGTAAGAGTACGTATTCCGTATTCATTGTCTTCATATCGGAGGCCATAGACCACTAAAAGAGTACGTATTCACTGTCTGCATCAATTTAGGATTACAAAGTGTTAACTTGATTCAGTCATTCAAAAAACAGTTTAAGACATGCCTGATGAAAATAGATTACCTCGGCAAACTAGTCTCAGGGGAATATTATATGTATATCTCCACCGGCATCTATAAGGTTAGGGTACCGTAAGTCCACACTGAAACTTTGGTCAAATGCTGGAATGAAAGTGCATCAAGTTTTGTTCCTCTGAAAAAAGGCAACATTGTGTATTGAAAGAATGAATATATTGGCAGGAAAAAATGCTTTTTACTGGAAGGAAGGTGGATTATATTGGAATGAATGAATGAGGAATGTATTGGAAGGATGGAGGAACATAACTGGAGTATATCTGGCATGAAGTGTACGTGTGTAATGTTGTGTATTGTTGTGTATGTCGTGTATTGTTGTGCAGGAGAGGATGATGGCTTGTGTGCAACGCTGACAGACATCTGCCCAAGAACAGCACCAGACATTCACTTCCGGGAACTAGAAGTCAGTCGGGACTTAGTCAAGATGACCAAGAAGATTGGTGCTGGTTGTTTCGGAGAAGTGTGGCAAGGTAAGTTTGGATTAGAAAATAATTTTAGTACAGTGTCCCCTCGATATAACGCTGAAGTTTGGGTCCCATGACATACCCCCCCACCCCCACACCCCCGCGTTATAGGCCCAATATATAAACAAGTAGTCTCTCTCGTAGTCTTCTGAATCCTGGCATTTTGAGCATCTCAATTTTCCTGGGACTTGAATATGTCGAGCTAATTATCACTTCGGTATTCTTCCGTCCCAGGCAAGCTCCGGACTGTGATCGATGTGGCGGTAAAGACGTTGAAGCCGGGGAAGATGACGCCTGAGGAGTTCCTGGCAGAAGCTGAGATCATGCACAAGCTGCGCCACAAGAAGCTGGTACAGCTGCTGGCCGTGTGCACCGAGACAGAGCCGATCCTCATCATGACGGAACTCATGGTCAATGGATCCTTGCTGGACTACCTCAGGAACGACGGTGGGAAGAACGTCCGCTTCAAGACCATCGTGGACATGGCTTCCCAGGTGAGGACAGACTTTGGTCCATCGACAGATACCTGTGCTGTTTTCAGGTGTAAAATTACAATACAGGACTAGAAGCAGGTCCTTCTATGGTCTGGTTACCGTAATTACTCTATTAATTCGAACAGGTAAAAATAATAAAATCTTTAGCTGTTCGAATTATTAGAAAAATACGAAAATTTAAAATGGTCTGTGTTCGAATAATTAGAGACACAAACTAAAAGTACAAAATAAATAAAAGTTCGAAATGGTAACTAAATAAATGACTGTTCGAATAATTAGAAAATTACGATTTCTCCAAAAGGGTCATTTGGGACGGAAAAAATATATTTTCGCAAAATAATTTATGTGTTCGAATAATTAGAGGGTTCGAATTAATAGAGTAATTATGGTAACTCTGTTTACGTTCAGACGGTAACTCTGTTTATGTTCAGATTGCAGATGGCATGGCATTCCTGGAAGCAGAAAACTTTGTGCATCGCGATCTACGAGCAGCCAACATTCTGGTGGGACAAAATTTCAACGTAAAAGTAGCTGATTTTGGTTTGGCCAGAATTCTAGCAGATGAAGAATGTTATATAACTAAAACAAGTAAGCAATGTTTGATGTCAAACTATTCATTGACTACAATTATCTGTTGTCGTCAGAACTTGTCTATGTCAATACGGTTTAATTTGTTTCAACTGAAATATAATAAATTAAAATTAAAATTATTGTATATTTACATATACTAGTATTTAGGTTACAATTATGAATGACTGACTGTTTCAGATAGCAAATTCCCAATCAAGTGGACGTCTCCCGAGGCGACAAATTATAAGAAATTCTCCGTCAAGTCTGACATCTGGTCATTCGGGGTTCTGCTGTATGAACTCATCACGTTTGGACGCGTGCCTTACCCCGGTCAGTTGGTCACCACGTCAGGCCAGTTTCTATGTGACTTGACACATCCTCATGTTACTATGTATCCACATTACTTGAAATATTATGCTGATATGATATCTATGGCAGCTGCCCCAGTAGTTCTTTTACTCAACTATTTTATTTCGTTAATAAATTGCAATATTACCTTGCAATGTTTAATTCCACTGCCCCTCTCTGCTACAATAATGTTCTGTTGTCTGCATGGATATTTTTGAACATTATGATTTTCAAAATCTTGCCTTCTTTGAAGCATAATCTTATAGTATTTCCATTATCTTTAATTAATTTGTTGTGTGATTTGGTTTTATTAAGGAATGAACAATATGGAGGTAGTAGCCAAAACGGACAGAGGTTATCGTATGCCGAAACCGACTGGACCAATCAGCTACACCGACTCATACTATGACATCATGTTGAAGTGCTGGCATCATCGACCGGAGAATCGACCAACGTTTGAGTATCTACACGACCTCTTTGATGACTATTTCGTAGCCACGGAACCAGATTACAAAGACACTGATGAAATGTGATAACTGGCAGCATTTGTCTGTGTTACTAATATTGTCACAAACTTGATTGGTCCATGCAAATTGGTTCAGCCAATGAAATTGTGTCTAGTTGTTTGCTGCAGGATAGTGCTCAAGGTATGCAATAGCGGCCATTAGTCATAGGGGAGAACCGCATGCGTGTAATTGCAATTACCCATATCCAAGGTGGCAGAAGCAACCAACTGCGAATTTGAAATGTCATGTTTAGCTGTGATTTTGGTGGTATTCCGGTATCCGGAATGAGATATCAAAAGTTCAACAGTTCGACATAGTTAATGCTATAAAATCTTGACAATGTTTGTGAATATTTATATAAATTTGCTACATAGACTGGCTTGAATAGCCAATCAGCACCTGCCATTCTTATGTGAGATAACATTGATAATCTGAATTGTCACAAAGGTACTAGTAGTCCCAAGATCATTTCCTTAATGCACCTCACCCAACAGATATCATTTGTGAATACCATATACATATCACTCAACTTCATTAGGCCAATTTTACCTCTTTGTATGATAAACAAACACATTTATCCAAAATATGGAACAAATCTAGCAATTTGATTGGTTGAGAAGAGTCCCATAGAAAGTGTTACAATACCAGTTTGGCCACCGATAACAGTTGTGACCTCATAATATGACAAATATGATTGTGACGTCATTGCAAATGCCCTACTTGCATGTTAGAAAGACAATTTGGCATGGATTTTTTTAACTAATTTGCTTGTTTAAAAGTTAAAACTACTAAGATTTTGGATAAATTCGTTACCACATTTCCGGGGCATACAGGTTTCTACAAGCTGACATTTCTCATATATGACAAATTTGAGCTTGTAAAAACCTGTACACCCCAGAAATAATGCTGGTAACTAATACTTTTCAGGAACGGATCCAGACTTCTATGTTAGTAGGGGCTCAAAGTGTATTTTAGGGGTTGCTCATAGTTTCAGTGACTATTCTACTGCATTTTTATTATAAAGTATACTGTATAACATCCTTCTAGAATGCCTTTCGACATACATGTATAAAGGTTTGTCCATATCATGTCATAACCCAACCATAATAAAAATTCTAATAACACAAAATTCTAGGTGGGTGCAAGCCGGGTGAGCCCCAGCTAAATCCATCCCTGATTTTTCTTTATCAGTGACAAAGGTATTAGATGGTAGTTGATTCTTAGTTCTAAGGCAATTTGTGTCATTAACTGTGCTTTCTATTGCTCAAATGAAGTGTTTGCATTGCCTTGGTAAGGTGCGTTCATATACTGTACTAGAAATAGTGCCCTACTTGATATGGTTTACACTGGCTTCGTCAGAACTGCTTCCTAGGGAACCTCTAGGTTCCACCAATAGAGACAATCTTGGTAGAATCTGATTGGTCAAGCCTGGTAGAATCTGATTGGTCAAGAATACAACAAGCTCGGTGGAATCTGATTGGTCAGCAACACCATAGGCTGGCTGTTGTCTATGTGGATCTATGTGAAACTATTGTGTTGTCATGATATCATGTTGTTGTGTTGTTATACTGTCATTTTCTTGTGTTGTTTGGTTAAACATTTTGGGCATGTTTTTCACTTTACAATTAATTTAAACCCATCTATGATGTTGTAATTAAATAATTCACCAACTCTTATGTTGTCATGTCATCTTGTTTTGTCATGTCATCATGTGTTGTCATGTCATCTTGTGTTGCCATGTCATCTTGTGTTGCCATGTCATCTTGTGTTGTCATGTAATTATTGTGTTGTCATGTAATTATTGTGTTGTAATGTAATCTTGTGTTGTCAAGTAATCTTGTGTTGTCATGTTCTCAACTGTATTTTGTAAATAAAGTTTGTAAATATGAACACTTAATCTACCATTTGTGTCTTCTTTTGTTGTTGGGATTTTGTGATATTTAAAGCTGTTTTATTTGAAAATATGTTATTTGACTGTGTTTTGAATCAGGAAAACATGTTATTGTGATAATTAACATGATTATTCTGGTAAGTTGCCTCTCTGTTGTGGAGATTCTTAATACTAGTAATCAATTAGTATCAAATGTCAGAATTAATTGTAAAATCAGTTACCCAATCTCTGTAAAAAAATAATTAGTGAAAGCTGATTTTTCTTTTTTAATGTTTCTGCTGTCAATAAAAGTTTCAAACATGACATAATACATATATTGCAGTAATGAGGTCAATGTGACACTATTACAATACTGAGGTCATTGTGACATTCTTACAATACTGAAGTCAATGTGATACTATTGCAATACTGAGGTCAATGTGATATTATTGCAATACTGAGGTCAATGTGACATTGCAATACTGAGGACAATGTGACATTATTGCAATACTGAGAATAATGTGACATTATTACAATACTATGGTCAATGTTAAATTATTGCAATACTGAGGTCAATTTGACATTGCAATACTGAGGTCAATGTGACATTATTACAATATTGAGGTCAATATGACCCAATACACTACTGACCCACTGCAGGTCCTCATAGGTGATAGTGTCAGACTACAAACCTAAAGATTGCAGTTTGAAGCTCACCCAGGCCCCAGTATAATCTTTGTGTTAGAGAACAGTGCGCAGTGCGCATTATTGACTTATCACACCACTGGCTTATCACACCACTAGTTTATCACACCACTAGCTTATCACACCAGTGGGTTATCACACCACTAGCTTATCACACCAGTGGCTTGGTAATGGGTTGTTTTAGCTCCTCCTTCCACCAATCATTACAAATGGATGAAAGATTCCTGCGGCGACGTTAAACTCCATAATCGCTCTCTCACTCCTTCTACCATAAGCAGCTCACAACAATATTGCTGAAATACTAACAATGGTATAAAATTAGTTTTTCTCACTGACATAGTCTAGTAGTAGTTTACATAAAGTCTATACAGTTCAATCAATCAACATAAATTATGTAGATTTGAAACTGAATCTTGATACGCTTAATCATATAAAAGCTTGCAGTACTCAACTGACAAGAATGCTAAGTCTAGGCAGTTTGTGTGTCTAATTTGGCAGATGTCCAATCGTGTTACGAATTTGTCATTGTATTCAACAACAACAAAAAAATCCAAGTTAAATTTTGTATAAAAAATGCTTTGTAAATATGCTAAACTTAAAGCCATACTATCACTGCGGGTTGACCTATATAACAGACAAAACAATTTCGATCTGAGACTACTTACACTTGATTTGTCCACCCAAAAGTTGTTATTTACTGATGCACTTATTCCCCAACACTCGATAGTTAACAAAGAATTCATATTTTATATGAATTATGGTCACGGACCCATACTTACCTTGTCTTTGATGTATTCAACTGATCTTATATGAAAATTAACGAATGTTTTTAGTTATCTCCCTTTTCATTTGTATAATAGAACCCAGGATGTAGACCACTATTTTTTTCCTAATCAACCTATGGTACATTATAGTGGAATGTTCGGTCTACCATACAGCGGTGGAAAGGTTTTTAGTACAAACATGATTTTAGGTATGTCAAGTGAATGTACTTTGCAGTTATACCTAAGAAATAGTCCAAAACAACCATGAATATCAGTGATATTATGCCTTTAAAGCAAAATAGTAATTTATTTCCCATTTGAGAGAATAATAAACTTGCCCTTTAAGTAACCAGAGTGTTCGAGCACTGCTTTATTCTCAACCGGAAACAGAACCCCATTTATGAATACTGGTTATGTATAGGATAACATCCTAGTAACAGACTATTCGTGAAAAAGATTGTCCGAGCCCCGCGAACATGCCCGCTCTCTGGCTGGTTAATCACACACATATCATGTTCCATGAAAACTGAGTGAACATGTCGTGTAGCACGTGCTGTTGCTGGATAGCTGTGACTGTTTCAAAAGACTTGATGAATTTTGGTTGACTTCTTTGTAGCCTGGATAGCTCGGGTGCTAGAGCGTAGGACTCGTAGCTAGAAGGCTTGAGTTCGGTCCTGACTGTAGTCGAGATATTTTTCAATGTGTGAGTGATGGTACACTGCAGTTTGAAATAATACAAATCCACACAATCTCAAATGATGAATTACAAAATTGTACATTCTTTAATGAAAATGAACAGAAAACTGTAGAATCGTAAAAAAAAAATAATCGACAGATTTCCAATGGACGAAAATGGCAGCTGTATTTTAAAATTGTGTTACAGTGTGATTCATATATGTATAAAGTGTAATGTCCTTGTAGCAAGTTATGACCTGTTTATTTCAGAATATTATTACAAGGCACGATCGCTACCCCCTCAGTATCTACATCATACTGGGAACAGAGTTCTGTGAACGCTTTTGCTATTATGGATTACGAAGTAAGTTCTTTCATTCCTTTCATCGCAAATGGGTGAAAGATTCCCGCAGCGACGTTAAACTCCATAATCACTCACTCACTTTCATTCCTTTTGTATATTATTCTGACCTACATACCGTAGAGATGAGTGAAGTCAAAGCTTGGGACATGAATTTCAGTTCACTAAGTCTGTTTGTAAAAAGCTTGTAATGACAAAATGATTCCCTTTAACCCTCTCCCTGCTGGATTATGCACAAACACAGCTCTTTAGGGCATCTCCAGTTGCCTGCAGCAGGGAGAGGGTTAATTACCAGATAGAATGGCATGAGTTTGATGAAAGAAAATTACGATTTTGTACATTATACCAGTATTCACACAAAATTGCATGCATTTCTATTACTATTCACACAAAATTGTATAAATGCCTATACAAATTTACATTTTACCTTAATTTTATTTCATCAAACTCATGCCATTCTATCTGGCTATTAATTTATAATTAAAGGGAATCATTTTGTCATTTCAGCCTTTTTACACATAGACCTAGTGAACTGAAATTCAATGAAAAAGATTCATGTATTATACAGATTACCTGATGATACAGATTAGCTGTAACATATGCAGCTGTTGATTTCAATTCCCTTGCCTCAGTAGATATGTAATACAATACAAAAACAAACAAAAATACAATAATACGATAATACAAAATAAATTAAAAATGTAATACGATAATAGAACAGACAATTTCGATGAGTTCGCACAGGTTACACTGTCATACTAAGCAGATGGCAGCAATAGAGCCCAAATATTGTGGTTTAACCCTCTCCCTGCTGGATTATGCACCAACAGAGCTTTGTTGGGCATCTCCGGTTACCTGCAGCAGGGAGAGGGTTAACTGGTGTTTGGGAGAAAGGGAGGGTCCGGACTCTGACATGTTGGTGGTCCCTGCTTCCAGCTATCCTGGTGCTGTATCTCACCAACTGGCTGCGGTTCTCCGCTAACAGCGCCACAGCCATCTTCCACGGCTCCAGCATGCTGTCGTATTTCTCCCCTCTGTTCGGCGCCATCATCGCCGACGGTTACATCGGCAGATACCGGTGAGTGACGGCGATGATCAGCCACTGACTGTGCAGGTTTCATTGAGACGTGGCGTCAAACAGTGGCAGCAGATAGTGGCATCAAACAAATGTAACGGATGTTATGGAATATGAGCAGTGTCCATAGTGTTGTCTCCCATCAGAGGAGTAGTTTTCTTAAAGTGGCAAAATCATCTTTGGACGAAATACTAAATCTTGTTATCATCCACATAACATAGCTGTATCAATAACCTGATTTGTGACTACGACCTCTCGCAAACATTATCTTACCAATTTAAACAAGAATTAATTACATAATTGTTAGTACTAGTAATACAGTATACATTTTTCCAGCTTATATTTCAGCAGTTCATTTTGTACTTTATGGGGAATATCCTTAGATAGTTGATATGGTGGTAGGCTCAGAATGTTTTATTTTTTGAAAATTATACTTGGATACTATACATTTTGTCGGCCAAAGTTACCTATGTTTATTATATGATGTTCCTGTACCTGTTGGTACTAAAGGTGGATCCTGTGATTGTAGTTTGTGTTTGTATGTGGGATGGTCATCGCATATCGGTGAAATATTCCATCTGCATTGTAAAGCAGTTCAGTTAATGTTGTAGGATGATCATATCACTTTATTGATGGTGTACAACCCTGTAGCTGTATTCTATCTGCAGTAGGTTGCTCCTGTAACTTTGCTATTCAATAATCCTGTACTTTTGTTTCTTACAGGACAATCCTGTATCTGTCTATTGTGTACAGCATCGGTAACACCATTCTCGCCCTGACAGCTCTACCACCGCCGGAAAAGTGAGTGCAGTATACAGCTGTGTTGAAACATCTAATTTACTGATGATGTAGTGGTTGTGTTGAAGGTAGTTAGTTACATGTAGCTGATAGGGCTGGCTATCGATACGGAAATGGCATATCGATAATCGCTAAGTAAATATCGATCAATTATCGATAAATATCGGACAAATAAGGTTGCTATAATATGTAGAGGATACACATTAATTCTGCAGCCACGTTCTATCTTACATTTTACGTTGAAATCACTACTGTAAAAAAGCGGCATTTTGAACGTATTAAATACCATTTCCTATGAAGAAAAGTATACAC
>JAUTBQ010168985.1:0-11928 GCA_032361185.1 Lepetodrilus ovalis | reverse complement strand
TTGGCTTTTATCAATGCCTCCTCTAAAGTAGAATATTGACCTAAAATAGAAGGTCTATCCCATGCTCCACCTGTTAAACAACGCACATCATAACGAATGCCACCAACCCAATGTTCATTCCATGACTTCTCTTCAGCCTCTCTTCGAGCAGTAAACTCTTCAAGTGACTCCACTTTAGAATCAGCATTAAACTCAGTCATACGCTTACAGTACTCTTCATGGTTATCTTCACCAAACTTTTCAGTAGTAATATAAGCTCTACCCCACCAATTCAATGACTCTAAATCATGACGATTATCATGCTCTGTATCATAGAAACCATAAGATAGTCGAGGGTTAACAGCAACCCCATCAACAATATTCTCTTGATTCTCAAAAAGATATTTTGAGGGATAACCATCTACAAGTTCATCAATTTTTATCCCATTTAACAACTTCTTCATATCAAAACAGAAAGAGTCAAATGTACCATCAAAGATAATAACTCCTCTAGTTATCAAGAAAAATCCATCATCATAAACACTATAATTATCAAAATAGAATGTTCCAAAAGATGTCCAAAGTTCATAATTAAAATCATCTTCTTCTGGGTACTGATGAAGTACCACATCTTCTAACTCAAAGTTAAGATGAATATGAACCTCTTTAACATTCTCTTCAACTTCAAGTATCATCTCTTTTTTTTCTGTCTCAAAATCTTCTATCTTCTCTGTAAAATCAGAAGAGACTGTAACAATACCATCAAAACTCTTTTTGATTATGTAGTGATGCCCCTCAATCTCCATAAAATATAAATCTTCTTTCTCACATTTAACATAACCCAAACATGGACTATATCCTACTAAAAATTTTAACTTCTGCATTACTTTAACACCTTTCATCTGCACTATTATATTATTATTTTCTTTTTATGAGTTTCTTTATCTTCAACTCATTAAATAAGAACAAAAAAGAGACTAAAATCAGCCTCTTTCCCCTCTATCCCTCGCCCAAAAAATAAGCTCATCTCGTTGATGATAACTATCTTCATCGTTATCCACCTCAAAATAATCCTTGCTCATATAAATCCCTGTAACAGTAGCAATAGAAAAACTCTCTTTAATAATCACTGTATCATTATCTTTGAGTTCCATACCCTTAGAGTAATCACTCTCCCATCCCAATATTTTAGTAATAATCTCTTTATGGTTTTTAACAATAAAGAGTTCAATTTGCTCAACCAATGGTAACTTTGAGTAGGAAAATCTCAGCTCTTTATTTTCAAAAAAATATTTAATACCTTGATAAACCATCTCATCTTCAAACGCCACCCCTATATTGAAGTAGAGCAATTTTGCTCTATCTTCAATATGAAAAATATCATCATCCAACTCATAAGCTTGAACAATACAATGATAACCATCAACAAAAATTTTCATCTTCTCCTCCTCTTAATGTAACGCAAGTTCATGAATTGAACCATCTTGAAAAATGGCTCTATCTTTAAAATATAAATCCATCTCAAACCCATCTTCAATTAACTCATCAATCAAAGAGTAACCCCACTCACTCAATAAAGTATCAAAGTCATTCTGCATATACCCAAAAGCCATCCTTGTATCACTATCATACTCCACCACATAGAGAACCATAGAGGGAGAAAACAACTTAACAGCCACCTCTTTAACCTCTAGCCCATCGGTTGCATAGAGTTTAGGTGCTTCACTCAATTTTGAGTAGACTATACCTATCTGACTCTCCATCAATAACGGAGATTTAACATCGCTTATATTTTTCATTTTATAATCCTTATAAATTATTTTTTTAGGCGTTATTTATTGCTAAACAACGCACCCTCTTTTGTGATTCTCTCAATTTGTGATGGTGAAAAATAGTTCCCACCAAAAGCACAACTTCTGTGGAGATACTTCATCTCAACATCCTCATTCAACTTCTCAAAAATCACCGTTAACCTCTCTAGGAACATCTCGAAATCTATCCCCAACTCCTCCTCTGCATCCCAACCACTCACCTTATAGTTCCCTCTTCCCTGCTCATGCATTAAAGAGTTAAGCATGTCGGGACGCTCTTTTTTAGCCCAATCCAAATCCTCTTGATTGGTCACACAAACACCCCAACCCTTATCCAACAACAATTGGTTCTCTTCAATCTCCATCAAAAGACACATCGCTCTATCAGCCTCTTCAACATCAACCGTTCTATAATAGATATAAGCACCCATAATTCAAATCCTTAAAAAGTAAATTTTCTTGTATAAGAGCTTGTTTGAATCCCCTACCTTTTTTTATTTTAAAGGTAGAGAATTGAAGTGGCTCGTAACAAGATTTTCTCGTCCAATCGCAGTTCGTTATCCCTGTTTGACGAAAGCTGAAGAGAGAAAAAATACTTGGTTTGAAATAAAAGAAGTTTTATTACAAAGTCAGTATTAACGCAGAGGTTTTTTCTAAGATAAAGAGAGGAAATGGGGATAATGAATAAGAGTGGATGAGATAAGCTAGATATGAAAACTCAATTTTCTAACTGATAAAAAATAAAAAGAGATAAAAATCACGATAGTGTTTCATTGCTGCTCTTGGCTTAGTGATTAGAACAGGCACTGGGATGTACCAAGTACTCCTCTTGTAACAGCGTGGAGAGATTCAAGCACGACCCAAAGGGTAAGCCCCATAAAGATAATAAGATATAATAAACCATGACATTAGAAAGGTATACAATCTAAATGCTAAAAGAGAATCAGAAACTGTATCAAGTAAAAACATATTGGGAAACAGAGTTAAAAGAACAGCAAAAAAAAGCAATCAACCAATTCACCCTCTTCTTCATCATACTGCTACTCATTGCATACAGCGTAAACACTCAACTAGAAAAACTCATATTGAATATAAACAACACAACAATAGAATCCTATATCCTACTCACAGCAATCACACTCATTACACTCTACATAGCAAAGAGCATACTAAACCGTGCATTCAAACACTTAGACAAAAAAGAGACAGCCGACCAAAAGAGAACCATGATACTAAGTTACCTAGCACTTAAAATGAACAACCAAGCACTAGACAACAAAGAGTCACAAGAAGAGTTTGAGAAAAACCTGACAAAAATATAGACTAATAACACTAGCGTTATTAAAAAGAGCTTCTTCCTCAATATTAAATAATGTTAAATAATATGATATACTTCTTTTTTAATAAAAAGGAACCCCCTTATGCAAACCATATACATAACACTACAGGGAAAAGGTGGAGTAGGAAAAACAATTACAAGCTCATACCTTACACAACACCTCCAAGAAAACAACAACAGCAAAGATAAAAAACAGAAGATAAAAGGGATAGATACCGACCCAAACAATCACTCTTTTAGAAGCATAAAAAAGTTAAAAATAGAGGAGCTTCCCCTCTTCGATGAGAACCAACAAATCAATGAGCGTAACTTTGATAAGATGATAGAGATATTCATGGAGAACCAAGATACCACCTTTGTGGTAGACAACGGAGCCACTTCATTTCTACCTCTCATCAGCTACTTAGTAGACAATGAAATCATGATCATGTTAAAAGATAAATTCAACATCGTCATCAACATACCCATCACAGGTGGTGAGGCTCAAAATGATACACTCAATGGAATGAAATATATCATCGATACCTTTAAAGAAAATGAGAACGTTAAATTCAACATCTGGATAAATGAGTTCTTTGGAAAAGTAACAGAGAATGAAAAACCATTTGAAGAGCTTAAGATATACCAACAATATAGAGAACATATCCACGGAGTATTTACTCTGCCACAAGTCAATCCAAAGACCTACGGTGAAGACTTAAAAAAGATGCACAAAGCAAAAAAAACCTTTAGTGAGATAGAAGCAGATAGCAACTACACACTCATGGAGAAACAGCGACTCACAGGCTACAAGAATAAGATATTTGACTCCCTAGCATTAATCATAGAGCAGTAAAAAATGAACCAAGAACTAAAAGAAAAAATACTCAACAGCGTCAGAAGAGAACATGGCATCGCACTGGACCAAAAAGACCCCATCTTTGCCATCATCACAGCCAATGACATCATTCTACAAGAGCAGCTCAAACAGCTCAACAATACCTTTGAAATGCAACTCATAGACATAGAGCAGGTGACAAAGAACTACCTAGAAAATGGAAAAGAGTTACTAGAGAAACGCTTAACCATCGCCCTACAAGAGGCAAAAAAAACCCTAAATGAACCCCTAGAAACAACTACTGAAAATGAAGAGAAGGCATCACTAGCCATACCAATAATAACCCTAATAGTAGGATGTATACTCGGTTATGGATTCTCACTATTTATACTGTAAAGAGACCGTATGGGAGAAAAGAAAATACCAAAAAGTAACCTAAAAATATTAAAAATTACAGGAAGCATCACCCTACTTTTCAGCCTAATCTTTAGCAGCATCTACCTACTTGGTTACAGGATAAATATTTCAGAAAGTTACCCTAAAGGCATCTATCAAACCATCAAAAAAACCACCATAGAACATGGTGACTTTGTGATGTTCTGCCCTAAAAATAGCCAACTGATGCAAAACGCATTCAAAAGAGGATATGTTTTAAAAGGTATTTGTGAGGGTGGATTCTATCCACTTTTAAAGAAGGTTGCTGCACTAGAGGGTGACAGGGTAGAGGTCAAAAAATATGTCTATATCAATGGGATAAAACAGCCCAAAAGTAGGTTACATCAACATGACCCCAAAGGGAATCCTCTGCCAAGAACCAAGGATAATAATATGACCGTACCAAAGGGATATATGTTTCTATTAAGTGACTATCATGAACTGAGTTTTGATAGTCGCTACTTGGGTCTTATAGAGAAAAACGCCACCATAAGCCTAATGAAGCCTTTCTATATCTTTTAGAGTTGGGCTAAAAACTTCTCTAATTTCTTCAATTGAGCATCTTTTAACTGCTCATCAATAGAGAGTGTTACCCCATTATCACTCTTTTTAATGCTGTATTTAATTGCTTTATGAGCAGGTGTACTCTTCATATTTTGCTCTTTTACAAAAGCTTTAATATCTTTAATAGAACATTGACCAGAAATCAATGCTCCAATAAAACTCTTTATTTTTTGATCATCAGAGATTTTATTTAACTCAACAGCAGCCGTATAAGAGACTTTACCCTCTTTTAGTGCAGCAAGAATAATATCTTTAAGTGAAAAAACTTTCAGACGGTTAATCAAAGAAGCAACCGAAATATTTCCTAACTTTTGAGTAATAGACTCCATCTTCTCACGTTGACCTTCAGACTTCTCTGGGTCAGAAGCAATGGTTTTACTGTCCACATTTCTAAAATGGTAAAGAAGCTTTTTAACCTCTTCAAAATTCAATTTAAATGCCAAGCCGATATACTCCATAATCCCAACAGTTTGGTCATAAACATTCAGATTCTCACGCTGAATATTCTCTGAGAGCATAATCAACATCGCCTGTTCATCTGAAATATCCTCTAAAACAATGGCTGGTATATCTTTCCAACCCAACTCTTTAACAGCCTCAATTCGTCTAAATCCAATGATACGCTCATACTTATCACCAATTTTACGAACCACAATAGGTTGTAGCAACATTTTAGTCGCTTTGATATTTTTAGCCAAAGAGCTAATGTCATCTCTGCTGTAACTCTTTCTATCATGAACCTTTGGTTCAGCAATAGAGCTAAGAGGTATCTTATGAATAAGCTCTCTCTTCTCCAATAACTCCTTGTGGGTCACCACAGGAAGACCACCTTTTTTACTTTTCATGGTATTAGCACGTACTAATTTTTCTTTTGCCATAATCTATTATTCTCCCTATTTCAATGTTTTTTTAACTATCTTTTCAAGCAGTGAAAGCAGTTGTTTTCGTTTATCTTTATCCATATTCGTACTTGAACCAAACTCTTTTAAATATTTATAGACCGACATATTGTAACTTGAAGCATCAGGAAAAACCACCAATTCAGGTACAGGTTTGGATATAAAAATGGCACCCTCAGCAATATAAGGACAATTCTCTTCTATCATGGGAATCGTATCCTCTTCAATAACCTTTAAATACTCTTTATGAACTTTGGTTTTTTTATTGTATCGAGAGGGAATAACCACAATTTTTCTAACTTTATGGTCAAAAATAGAGAGTGTATCTTCTGCATTTCTAAAAAAGCCTTGTAATCCCTCCTGCTCATCTTTTGAAGTAACCACAGGAACCAAAATTATATTGGCAACCAACATGGTGTTAATGGTCATCGTATCAAACTTTGGATTGTTATCAATTATAATAACATCATAGATATTATCCAGATTATTTTTTTTAATAAATTGACGTAAAATCAAATCTTTTCCAGGGATGTTCGTACTCACCATACCAAGATCTCGGTTACTAGGAATAAGATGAAGTGTCTCATTCTTGTTCTCATCTGCTACATTCACCACTTCCACAATATCTTTTTTAAAGATATTAACAATATTCCCTGCATTAGTGCCTTCAAAAAGCTGAGGATCTAAATTAAAAGATTTTGTAAGAGAGGCTTGTGGATCAAAATCGATTAAAAGTACTTTTTTACCCATTGAGACACAAATATCTGCAACAAATCTTGACGTGGCTGTCTTACCCACTCCACCTTTTTGATTGACAACTGAAATAATATCTGCCATATTTCATCCTTTTTATAATTAATAACGCGTGCGTTATTAATTTAATCGAATAATTATAGTACAGTTCACTAAAAAATCACTTAATTAGTGACATAGATTTTTATATTTTATCACCAAAAATATAGTTTTATAAAAAAATAGAACAAAAGAGCAAAAAAATTTAATCTTCAAAATCAATGGATATACAAAAAAATGAAAAAACTTCTAATAAACAATTAAAAAAGACAAAAAGGGGGAAATAAGCAACTTTTGCACCTTTAATAGCCTTACCCATAGAAAATACTTAATAGAGTAAAATAGCCCCTGTTTTGTTTTAACAAATAATAACAACAGAGCGAAGCTAAACAGCAGAACTGCCAATACGCTACAATTTCAAATCTCAGCTCTTATAAAATGGCAGAAACAATCGAAGGTATTCAGAGCCAAAGAGTTGCCACCTCCAAAAAGTTCACCTCTGTCTTATAAGCAAACCTTTTAGGAGCCGTTAGGCGACAGGTAAAACCGACCGTAGGAGTGTTTTACTTAGAGAAAAAAAGATTCTGAAAGAATTTTTCCGAGTAGGAGGCGTAGCCGATAAGCAGATATAGAAAGATCGTAGCGGAGCGAAGATTTTCCGAATAACTGGGGCGGAGCCCCTCAACTTTCCGAGCATAATAGGGTTTCATTTGTAATGGTTGCTTGTAGAGGCTGTAAAGGCTAATAAGGCTGTAAAAGCTGTAGAGGTCTTTCTAGTACCACAGTTAGGGGGTTTACGAGAGCTAAAAACACCCTTTTATCCGTGAAAAACACCCTTTTATCCGTGAAAAACACCTTTTTATCCGTGAAAAACACCCTTTTATCCGTGAAAATTCTTTGATTTTACTCTTTATTAATAATACCCTCCAAAGTTACTAAAAACACCTTTTTATCCATCAGCTATGCTCTTTACTTTAAAGAGTATAGCTTTGAAAGAAAAACTCTAAACTCCTTATATTGTGGGGTTTTAAAAATTTAAAAACACCCTTTTATCCATGAAAAACACCTTTTTATATATTCTATCAGGCATCATGATTCTATAAAAACACCTTTTTATATTCTAGCTACTTAAAATTATTTCCTAAAAATTAATGAAAAAATATTAGTTTTTTCTAAAAAATACTATTTTTGACCTTATTAAAAGAGAAATCATAAAAAAATCTCTTTTTTTATTATATTTTTAAACATTTAGAAATAGCCCTCTCTTTAAATCCCAAAAATTGGTTATTACTACTTTTTAAAAACACCTTTTTATCCATGAAAAACACCCTTTTATAATTTTTAATAAATATAGAGATATTTAATTATTAAATCCTACAATTGAGCTATTTGATACCCTTAAAAACACCCTTTTATCCATGAATAAAAAATTTCTTAGATCTTTACATAAAGGATAGACAAACATAGTTTCATGTAAAATACACTATAAATTTTAGAAGGGTGTTTAATGAAAACAACTGATTTAACTAAAAGAAACTTTACACGACAATCTCATATGATTGTCAACGCACGTTTTGCCCTCACACGTGGAGAAATAGATTTAATTATGACGCTGCTTACTGCTATTAATGTAGAAGATAAAGATTTTAAAGATTATCAATTCACCATTAAAGAACTGGAAAAAAAGACCAATAGAAAATGGAATTCAAAACAGCTTAAAGATATTATAAAGTCCTTAATGAGTAAACCACTAGAAGTACCTTCAAAAGATGGTAAAGGATGGCGTATCTTTAACTGGTTTAGCTTCTTTGAATATGAGCAAAGTGGACTCATAACCTGTCGCTTCGACAAAGGATTAAAACCTTATTTTCTAGAACTCAACGGCACAAGAATCATTAGTGACTTTAGACATCTACTTCCCATGCGTTCAAGTTATTCAAAAAGAATGTATCTACTTCTAAAGGAGTATGATAAAATTGGAAAAAGAGTTTTTAATGTAGAAGAGTTACAGGAGAAATTAAAAATTCCTAATAGTCATAAGACACACTACAATAAATTTAAAGTTGATGTACTTCAAAAAGCAGAAAAAGATATTAATAAGTTTACCAATTTAGAAGTTAACTTTATAGAAAAAAAACAGGGTCGTAAAGTTCATGAAATAATTTACTATATCCGAAAAAATAACAATGATTTAAAAAACTTTATCTCAAATATTCGTGCCGATTATGTCAATACCTTACTCTTTCATACAGAAGATGGAAAACCAATAAAATGCAGTAAAAAGGGATTATTATATTATGCCGACTCAACAAACCTAACCCTTGATAAAAAGTCAGCACAAAAATTATGGGAATGGCTTCATGAAAATAGAAAAAAACTAGACTGCTTTAAAGACAATATTATCAATGAAGATGCAGTTAAACAATTAAAAGAATCATCCAAATAAATGATTCCAACATAACCTTACTCTTCACTGATCCTAATAGGATAAAAGTATCTAAAAACACCTTTTTATCCATGACGGCAATATGACAAAAACCATCATCTTTCAAGTTTGAATCCCTATGATATAAGCATTTGATAAATAAATCCCCCTCTCCTAAACAATGCTAATAAAATAAAAAAGTATCTAAAAACACCTTTTTATCCATGACGGCAATATGACAAAAACCATCACCTTTCAAGTTTGAACACCCATGATATAAGCATTTGATAAATAAATCCCCCTCTCCTAACAATGCTAATAGAATAAAAAAGTATCTAAAAACACCTTTTTATCCATGACGGCAATATGACAAAAACCATCATCTTTAAAATTTCAAACCCCACAATATAGTTATTTAAAATAAATACATACTAACCTAAACAATGATAATATGACAAATAACCCTCTAAAAACACCTTTTTATCCATAAAACAACCCACTCCATAAAGACGGTAATATGACAAAAGAAGATAACAGTTGAGAAAGTACTGAGTTAATAACGCACGCGTTATTAACTCATATATTTCAATATTTGAGAAGCTTTGCTTTAATTAGAACCTCTCCTTTAACTACTAAAAAATCCAACTTCATCTCTGAAATAGTAAGATGAGGAAAGTATTGATTTACAATATCATAAAAAGCATCTTTAGAGTAACGTAAAAGGTCATGGGGTTCAAATCCCTCTATCACCTTGCTTAATATCTCCCTACCCTCTTCAAGAACCTCCAGAGCATCACCAAGAGCAATATTACTTATCTGCTCCTCTCTATACCCCAACTCCAAAAACTTCTTAGCAAACATCTTATTCTCATGAGCTAATGTATCTCGCTCCTCCGTCAACTCTAATATTCCACTACTTGCAGGATTATTACAAGCTGGACATATCCACTCATCATTAATCAAATCATGTTCATACACACATAAACAGCCAATACAATAAACCACCCTACTCTGCTCCATCTTAACCCTCCATCCCTATAATTTCAATCGTATCATCAAGAACAGCAACACCCAAATATCTCTTAACATCCTTAACAGCCTCAAATAGATTGAGACACTTTAGATATAAAACATCCTCACTCCCATCAATAATCGCAAAAAAACTCTTCATAATAAATCCTCTAAAAGTAAATTTTCTTGTATAAGAGCCTGTTTGAATCCCCTACCTTGTTTTATTTTCAAGGGAGAGGAATACGGTAGCTCATAACAAGATTTTCTCGTCCAATCACCAGTTCGTTATCCCTGTTTGACGAAAGCAGAAGAGATAAAAAATGCTTGGTTTGCAATAAAAGAAGTTTTATTACAAAGTCAGCATTAACGCAGAGGTTTTGTCTAAGATTAAGAGAGGAGATAGGGATAATGATGCTGAGTGGATGAGATAAGCCAGATAGGACAACCTATGGTTCTGCCTGATTAAAAAATAAAAAGATATAGAAATCACGATAGTGTTTCATTGTTGCTCTTGGCTTAGTGATTAGAACAGGCACTGGGATGTACCATGTACTCCTCTTGGAACATCGTGGAGAGATTCAAGCACGACCTGCAAGGTAAGCCCCCTCACCTATCCAAAAGAAAACCCTCTCTACCCCATGAAAACTAGGCAACCATAAAGTAGATAGCAAATAAAAGAAACTTAAACCCATCAGCCCCTATAAAGATTCAAAACCAGAATAATCAATCATTTGAGCTTTACCCAAAAGCTCAATTATCATCAATAATAAAAGAGCATCAAAAGAGCATCAAAAAAGAAAAAAAAGGTACAAAAAGAGAACAAACAAACAAAAATAAAAAACCTTACAAGTTCAAGAGTATGGGAGAAAAAGCTAAAATAAAACAAAATCAATATATTTAATTATATTAAAAAATATTATATTTTGTTTTTTATTGTAGAATGCAAAAAAGCGTTCTGAAGAGGAGATATGCCAACAAACCCCAATAGTATCAATACTACTCCAACACAGGAGAGACTAATTGAAAAACTAAAGAGAGAACTCGGTCCACTCTGCCTAACAGCACTAGAGAACCCCAATGTCATAGAAATCATGCACAACAGTGATGGCACACTATGGGTAGAAGAGTTAGGCAAACCCATACAACATATAGGAAGTATGGAAGAGAGTAAAGTCAAGGCACTCTTAGGAACAATCGCAAGTTATCTAGACACCACCATTACAGCAGAAAACCCAATAATAGAGTGTGAACTACCCTTAGATGGTAGTCGATTTGAAGGATTAATTCCACCCATTGTAAGCAGAGCAACCTTTACCATTAGAAAAAAAGCATCAAAAATTTTTACCTTAGAAGAGTATCAGCAACAGAAGATACTCAGCAAAGAGAACTACCAACACATCAAACAATCCATCTACAATCCAAACGATAGCGAACAACCTAAAAAGAACATCCTCATAGTAGGGGGTACAGGTTCGGGAAAGACCACACTTGCCAACGCAATCATAGATGGAATCGTCAAACAGACACCTGAGGATAGGGTGGTCATCATAGAAGATACAGCAGAGATACAGTGTGCTGCAAAAAATAACGTCATACTAAGAACAAGCAAGGAAGTCACCATGCTCTCACTACTACGTGCCACCATGAGACTACGACCTGACAGAATCTTAGTAGGGGAGGTACGAGGAGCAGAAGCATTAGATTTACTAAAATCATGGAATACAGGGCATAGTGGAGGAGTAGCAACCATACACGCCAACTCAGCCAGAGCAGGGCTTACACGACTAGAACAACTTATAGCAGAAGCGACACAAGCCCCTATGCAGACCCTAATCTCAGAAGCCATCAACACCATT
>JAUTBQ010168974.1:0-10325 GCA_032361185.1 Lepetodrilus ovalis | reverse complement strand
AAGCACTAGTCTCGAATACTGACCCTAGAGGCCCTGCTAATAATCCTAATATGCAAATACGTATGAAACATCAGAACGATACTACCTATCAAACAATCAACTTTACGCAACTAAACTGGAACAATTCTCCTGTAGCAAATTTTGATAACTATGCCGCCTTTGCAGATGTTACCACTTTTTTCCAAGCTAATAATTGGAGAACTGGAGATATCTATGTAGGAGATATTCCTATTTTTGAAACAACTCAAGCTTGGCAAGTAGGTGGTCTAGGTACATATGGTGCATGGTCATTGGTTGTAATATATAATGACCCTAATGAATCTATTAAAAACTTTTCTGTATATGATGGATGGGTACCAATCACAAGAGCAACACCAAATGCGACTATAACAATCAATGGGTTTAAAACACCTAAAAGTGTTTCTGCAACAAATCCTATAAAAGCAACTCTTTCAGTATTTACTGCTGAAGGTGATAAAAATATTTTAGGTGATGGATTAACTGTCCAACCATCATTGCAATCAACACCTACAAGCTTATCATATACTACTAATCAAACCTTTGATTCTAGTATAAATACCCCGAATTCATTTACAAGAGAACCTAACCCTAATAATAACCAAGGTATAGATATTCAAGCATTTGATCTGGGAACTACTGGTGCAAATATTATTCAACCAAATGAAACTGCTATTAATATTACTGTTAATTCGGTACGGCAACCTAATGGTGATCAAGATAACTACTGGGCTTCTATGCTATCTTTTTCAGCAGATCTTATGGTACCAGAAGTATGTTATGACTATGTTATCCAAAAAAATGCATATACATTTAATACAAAAGAAAGAAATATTACATCATTTGGTACAGGAGAGTTATCTATAGGAATAGCTTTACAAAGTATGGAAGGAGATTTTGATCTTGAAAATACTAGTGTAGCGTTGAATCTTAATACAACAAATGGTCTTACCTTTGATCAAGCCTTCTACTCTCCAAATACTGTCAATATTCTGATTCCTGCAATTCTAGTAGATAATGGTAGTACCGACCCTAGTATCGCTATAGGAGAGAATGCCACTTCTCAAGGTGGTACTATCAGACGTCTCCAACGTTACTTTACACGTTTTGATTACACACAAACCGATAAGACTTATAAAGGACATTTTGAAGTAGATGTGAATGCAAGTATAGACTTTGGTTCAGGTCCAGTAGTATATCGTTTCTCTACAAGTAATAATACCATTAAACAATGTCCTACATCTAATGGTTATAGTGCAGATTCGCGTCAATTTAATATCGAACGTACCAATAGTTGGGACAATTTATCCGCACCTCCTGAAATTCGTTATCCACTCTATACACAAATAGTTGGTAGAGATTTTGACATCTCTATCGTTGCATATGATGAGGATCATGTAACGCCGCATACTGTTTCCAACCTTACGGTAGATGTAGAACTCATCGATGCCAAACCTTTTGGTAACCAAAAATTCAAATGTGAAAATACCTTTGAAAGTATTTTACAAAAACTCCCTAATGGTGATAATAGTTTCTTTGTTAAATTTCCAGAAGATGGTAGTGCAAGAGTTGATCTAACCACAGCAAATGATAGCAAATACTCTACTGATTTAAACATGAGTAGAGCACTCGAAAGTGCTGCATTTAGATTATGGGTTCTTGTAGATAGTAATAATACACTTATCAGACATACTTGTGAGAGACCAACACATACAAATCAAAATGATCAATGTTTTATAGATCAAGTCTATCCTGATATTAACGATAGTCAAAACAGATGTCCTGTATCAGACTGTATCAACTACACCAGCCCAAGAGGAGAGACAGGCTGTTATGCATGTTACCGAGACTTCTTTGCAAAACCTATCTGTTCTAGAGATAATTTTTCTATTAGACCAGAGACCTATACTATTACAATAAGTGATAATAACCAAAGCGTGGGATCAGAATCTCACGTACGTGCAGATAATAAGGCAGAAATATTTACCCCTCTCTCTGCAGGATATAAATACAAGCTAGATGTAAATGCTACCAGTTATCAAAGCAATGCAATAGCAAAACAATATAACACAGAAGTAAATGCTACTGTCGAATTCGCTGATAACCTAGCATGCTATGATCAAAATGGATCTACCAATGCATATGTATTTACGAACGGTAAAGTGATTAATAAGGACTACAATGACACTGGGGCAGAATTTAGTTTCCCTGAAGTAGGAGAGCATTTACTTCGTATTGTAGATCAACAATGGACCAAAGTAGACCAAAGAGGTTTCTTAGATAGTAATGGGGACGATCTTAAAACATTTCCACAAGTAGATGATTGTATTCGAAATGACAGTTCCGTTTCGATAGATGGTAATAGCCTTTCTGGTTGTGATATTAACTCAAAGTATGATGCTTCCCACACTGATATGACCCTTACTTTTGAACCTTATAGCTTTGATATCCAGCAAGTAAATTTTGCTCTACATCCAAATGATGATGTCAATTTTTCACTCATGAATGATTTTTCCAACGATTACTATAACAATTCCTCACTCAATAATGAGATAAATATGACAGCACGTATGGCAGGTAGAATCATCGCTAAAAGTAAAAATGGTGTCACACTGAAAAACTTTACAGCATCATGTCATGCAGTAGACAAAAATATTACCTTGTCATTACGTAGAACTACATCCCCAATAGGTGAAGAAAACCTTACATCTATTTACTATACTGTCGATGGTCGTAAAACATTTCCAGATGTTTACTTTCAGCAACAACTTACTATGCAAACAGCACTAAAACAAATAGGTACAGGTGTAGACAAAAATCTTACTTTAGCTGGAACAGAGTTTCTTGATAGTAATCTTGGTGAAGCAACTATCGTACTTGATACAACAATGAAAAAACCTCCTATGGATAAACATCATCTTGTGAATCCTATAGATGTCAACTATAGTGCATTAGTCGCACATGATGAACAGTCATACTCCTATGCAGATTTAAGTACTATGCATGTTCCAGAAGGTAATAAAACTATTAACAGAAATATTACCTATTATTTTGCTGCACTTAGACCACAAAAAAGAGTTTATGGTCCCACAGATAAAAGTTGGGAAAATACCCCTGTCTTTGTCGATATTTTTTGTGATGCCAATGCTTCCGTATGTAATACATTTGGACTAAATATTAAAGGAAGAGAAGCGGGTAAAGCCAATTGGTGGGCAGCCACGATGTATCAACCAGACCCTATAGATCCTAACATCTCCAATATCGCGTCAGCTACAGCACTACAAGATTTTGATCTTGCAGTATATAACCAAACAGGTGCAGATGCAAGTCCAAGTGTAAAATCTGCTAGTTCAACCCCTAGGAATTCAAATACTAACATTGTATTTGATGATCCAAATGCAGCACAAAATGATATTAATGTCTCTCTTGCTACGAATGCCAGACCAAGTACCGTTGAAGTCGTAGCTTATCCTGCACCATTTTTACGCTACAGTGAAGATACGGATCCTTCAGGATTTATACGCTGGGATGTTAAATTTATTGGTCCTTCTGCATGGTCAGGAGTAGGTGGAACAGGAAAGACTATAGAGACTACCGCAAATCCTCAAACAACACAAAGGATGGGATGGTAATGTATACACACATCATTTTAAGACCTGCTGTAGCGATGATTGAACTGATCTTTGCTATTGTGGTTATAGGTATTGTACTTTTAACTACACCGATGCTTATTCAGACATCAGTCAATAGTAACACCGTTATTTTACAACAAGAGTCTATCGCTATGCTCGCATCACATACCAATGCACTCATGACATTTTTTTGGGATGAACAAAATGTCAATAATCCAAGAGAACTGCTTCGTGTGACTGCAGGTGATGCAGAACTACAAGCAAATCAGCTTGTTCCTCCAGGTATAGCAAGAAGCTTGAGGTCTACTACACATATAACAGAACCTACAGCGAGATTAAGATCATTTAATACAGTATTTACATTTAATGCAACTTCTACCTTAGGGCTTGATTCTGATGCCAATGGTACTTCTACGGGGAGAAACGATGTCGATGATTTACATGATGTCAATACCTCATTAATCCTACAAACAAACCCAACCTATAGTAAATATATTGACCAAAATATAACAATTAGCACAGAAGTGCAATACGCAGATGGAAACACAAATAACATTGATTATACCGCTGATCCTGTTGTATTTAATAGTCCATTTAACAATACTTTAGCTCTACCAAATACAAGTAATATCAAGCTCATCACAACACACCTTAGCACCAGTAATCAAGAGGATGCACTCCAAAAAGAGATTACACTCTATGCTTTTATGTGTAATATTGGTGGCGCAAGACCCCGTTTGCAAGGAGGTAAATAATGTTCCACACTCAACAAAAGGCATTTACACTACTAGAGCTTATCTTGGTAGTGATTATTTTAGGTATTGTTGCTTCGATTAGTTCATCTGTTATTGTACAGGTGTATGAATCATACATTGTCCAAAAAGCCACACATAATGCAGCACTCAAAACAGAGCTTGCTATTAATCAACTGGCAAATAGACTTACCTATAGAATAGACAAAAGTCTCATTGCAAGAAACCCCACAAATGACGCTTTTGTTGCAGCAAAAGATGTAACAGAAACACAATCCAATACCCATACGATATTAGAGTGGATAGGTTATGACAATGATGGTTTTTCTACACAAGGTTCATCGGCTATACCTGCTACACTACCAGCATGGAGTGGATTTATAGATTTAAATCCTAGTACCTTTGCAGGAGGATTAATCTCCACAGGATCAGACTTTGCTTTAGAAAACACTATTATTGCGAACCTTGGAGGTAGCGCTGCAATTTATTTGGGTCCTATTACCTATAAAGCAGATGGTACAACAGTTGATGTAAATTGTCTGTATCCAGCAAATACTGCTGCTAGTTGTATGTTTCCTACAATCTTAGCAGGAAATACTATGAGTGTGACAGGAGGTGATGTCGCCCCCCCTGGAAGTATGAACCTCACAGAATTTTATAGACTAGCCCGTTCCGCTTATGCTGTGGTATCAGAAAATCCTCATAATTTAATCCAAAATGACAATACAAGTGCAGTATGGGATTTACGCTTATATTATAACTATGCCCCGTGGAATAATGAAGAATATCATAATGCTGGTATCAGCTCCTCTATTTTACTCAGAAATGTCAGTGTGTTTCGTTTTAAAGCAGAAGCGGGTAACAGTATACGATTAAAGATATGTGTGCTTGAACGTATCTCAGATACAGAAAAAATCTCTCTATGTAAAGAAAAGGCGGTCATACGATGATAAACAAACATATCCATGCAGGTTTCTCTATGATTACGGCGATTTTTGTCATTCTTCTTATGTCAGCAGTAGGTGCTTTTGTACTTAATATCTCTGGAAAAGCAGTACAAGAGACCACAACCCAATACAGAAAAGAACAAGCTATTTTATATGCCAAGAGTTACACAGAGTTTGCCATTATGTCTGCTACAGCACGTAATTGTATTACAGGCATCACCGCTAACATAGGAAACCCTGCCAATGGAAATGGCTACCAAGTCACTGTAGATGCCAATTACATCGGAAATGACCTAAGTGCAGCAGGCTGTGCTAATACTTTTGGGGGAGCTATCGCTAGTACTTTTTCTAGGGGAGGTATTCTCATGTTAGATACTTATGTACGCTATAAAGATCCTGATGGACCTAATCCTGTAGCTACACCATGGATTACGTATCATAAAAGAACCTTGCAACGCCTCTAAGTGTTTACCCTTCATTAAGTATCTTAAGTTATAATTAAGTATAGATATAAGATTTATATCTATACTTTAACTTAAAGGATTTATTATGAATAAAAGTATCACAGGAAGACATTTCGAACTTACAGAGCCTATCAAAGCCTATGCACAAGCAGCGGTAGATGGTCTCGAGAAATATCACCTAGATATTATCTCGGCAAATACAGTCATCTCAGCCAATGAAAAAAATGGAAAGAAAGGCTTCGTTACAGAGTTCATCGTAAACCTAAAAGATAAAAATACTATCGTTATTACCCAAAATGACAAAGATGTATATGCAGCCATAGATTTAGCCATAGAGAGAGTCAAAAAATCACTCAGACGCCATGCCGATAAAATCAAAGGGCACCGTATCATGAGTTTCAAAGACCTAGGTCTAGAAGCAGAAGCCGTCACAGACTTAGAACCAGAAGAAATAGAAATAGTCCCTATGGATTTAGAACTCCACAAACCCATGGACTTTGACGAAGCCATAGAAGCTTTAAAAGCAGAGAAAAAAAGACAATTCATCGTATTTAACGATGAAGAAGGTCTTATGAGAGTCATGTATAAACGTGCTGATGGTAAATTCGGTTTATATTAGGCCTTATTTTTCAAAGTTCATTAGTCCCTAGGGAGATCTCCTTGGGACAGGATATACCCTACTCTTATACATCACTCTTTATTATTCCTTTTCATAATTTTAATTTATACTTGTTTAAGTTACATGATTGTACAATGAAACTCATACATTAAAACGCCAAACCTATTGTGAAGTAGGGACGGAAAGTCATGGGTCTTTTTAAAGATTGCCAGACTACATGCTGTGGACTTGGGCGTTTTATATTCTCTTTTTATATTACTCTCACTCCCAAACAATACACAATATTTATATATTTAAAAAGGAAAATCATGAAAAATGTACTTTATAGTTTTATCATTGTTATTGCATTATTGCTAACAGGCTGTGCCAATGCAGGTAAAGACCAAACTGTAAATTCTGGTAATACTGTCACGTTAGATGCTACTGCTAGTACCCCAAGTGTTCGAGGTGAACTAAAAGAATATAAATGGATGCAAATCAAAGGTCCAAGAGTGACCACACTATCCAATGCATCTAGTATACAGGCTACTTTTACAGCACCCACGGTAACACAAGACACCACATTGGTTTTTAAATTAAGAACTATCGAATACGGAGGAAGACCTAACCGTTTTAGATCTTATGATACGATTAATATTATCGTCAAAGCAACTTCAGGTGAAGTAGATACCCAAGCACCTGTAATTACGCTCAATGGTGCTGCGACTATCACACTAAATCTAGGTGACCAATACAATGAAGAGGGTGCAAGTGCCGTAGATAATATTGATGGGACAGTTGATGTCAATATCACTGGTAATGTAATTACTACCCAAGAAGGTAATTATACTATTACCTATACAGCTAAAGATGTGGCAGGAAATATTGCGACAAAAGAGAGAACCATTACTGTAAAAGATACCCAAGTAGAAGGGCCAACAGTATCTGGTAGGGTAACAGATATTAATGGTACTGCCATTTCTGGTGCCATTATCACCATCCAAGGGAAACGTACTTCAACAGACACCAATGGTACCTATAGTATAGATAATATAGAACCATCTGAACGTGTATCTGTAGATGTCTTACACCCTGAATATTTAGCCAATAGCCGTATACTTGTAGTAGGTAATGAGGCAAGCACACTAGATATAAAGCTAGGTGCACCTAAAGCTACACTCACTTTTGCATCGACTGCGGGTGGGACGGTGTCCCAAGGTACAGCATCGGTAGAACTTCCTGCTAATGCATATGTAGATGCCAACGGTACTGCCTATACAGGAAATATCACTGTCAACATGAGTTATTATCCTATCACAACGCGTAGTGGTAGAGCTACATTTCCTGGTACATTTGAGGGGATAGAAGGCAATACGACCTTCCCTATACAGTCATATGGATTTATGAATGTAGAACTCACAGACCCTCAAGGAAATGTACTAAACCTAGATGGTAATAGCACGGCTACGTTAAAGTTCCCTAGAGATAACACCTTGAACTATCAAGTAACTATACCATTATGGTACTATGATAAATTACAAGGCTACTGGGTACGAGAAGGTGAAGCAACTGTACAAGACTACTCCTCATATGTTGGGACAGTCACACACTTTACATCATGGAACCTAGATGCCAAAGGTCCAAGAGCAAGCTTTACAGGGTGTGTAGAAGATGCAAATGGTACGAGAATTAAAAATGCTAAAGTACAATTTCGTTCTAATAATTGGGACTCATATGAAGTCCCAACAGATGAAAATGGTAGCATTTCTGTCTATAATATATTGGCGAAAACTGATTTAACTTTCAATGCACATAAGTTTCAAGGATACAGACTCTCTTCAGGAACCTACCCAAGTAAAATTAATATTAATGAAGGAGAAAATAGAGTTCTTGATACCTGTCTTGTTATAAAAGAACAAGGCGATTATTCTAATCTTTCATTGGTTACAGTCAAAGGTACTATGGTAGATTATCAAGGAAATATTGCATCCAATGCACCTATTTATGTAACAGTGTCAAGAGGTAAAACTATTTATTCAGGAGATACTAATATCGATGGAACATTTAATTTCCAATTCCCAATACAAGATGCACTCACATACACAATAGGCAACAACTTTGATGGGTATTTATATGGTAAAGACTTTACATTACAACCAAATACAACCGTGTATGATGTAGGTCAAATTAGAGGAACATCTTCTTATGAAGGTCCTAGCTAGTAGAGAAAATACTCTAAGAAAATAATTTATACTTATTTTCTTAAATTCTTAGTAATACAAAAGAGTAAGGATTACCACCTTACTCTTCAAAAATTTCTATACTCCCCATTCTATTTTTAGCCCTAACTACCACCTCTTCATCTTCACCCATATCCAGCCATTTAAACTTTTGACCACTCTGTATGGTACCATCAAGAATATCTCCACTGTCTCTAAATTTTAGATCAAGCTTTGCAATGTCAAAGCCGTTATTGGTTTTTGTGAAGTGCGTAAGACGTTCTGAGGCTTTAAAGTTACTGTAGAGGTAACACCAGCTCTTTAAACCGTTACGTCCTACTCTACCCCTTAGTTGATGCAAAGTAGCCAGTCCTAGCCGTTCTGCACCTACTATGACAATGAGTGTAAGTCTTGGGAGAGAGATACCTACTTCTACTACCGTCGTTGCCAGTAAGATATTCCCTTTTTCTCTAAACTCAAGTAACACCTCTTCTTTTGCTTTGTCTTTACCATGGGTAACATAGACAGAGTCAAACTTCTCTTCCCAAAACCCTCTACTCTCCTCAAGTGACTGATAGGGTACTTCTGTACTCTCTTCTACCAAAGGGTAGATGATGAGCACCTGATGCTCTTGAGCTATCTCCTCTTTTATATGGGTAAGTAAGTTCGGAAAGTCTGGCTTAGTAATAGTTTGGGTAAGTACTTCTCTTTCAAAAGGTGTGGTAGTAATGAGACTCACATCCAAAAGTTCTGACTCCATCATGGCTTGGGTTCTTGGTATGGGTGTGGCTGAAAACTGTATAAAATGTGGTTTACGTTGAGGGGTCTGGTGATTTGTGATTTGTCTGTCATCACGAAGTGTAGCAGATGAATCATGAATCACCTGACCCCCACTAGCTAACGCCTCTAGACTTGCACGTTGCTTTGTACCAAAACGATGCTGTTCATCTACCATGACCAAAGAAGCTTGGGGTAAATCCTCTTTGTAAAGTAAGGCATGGGTTCCTATGATGAAGTCTGCCTCTTGGTAATCCCCCTCATCTTTACCTTGCATGACAAGGGCTATCTTGACAGACTTTGGCAAGTGTTTTTGTGCCTCTTCATAGAGCTGTAAAGCAAGCAGTGATGTAGGTGCCATGAGTATGCTTTTATGTGGTAGTGCCATCATCACTGATGCCAGTATGACCATAGTCTTACCTGAGCCTACATCACCCACTACCATACGTTTGGCAGCTTTTGCTTCGTTGGCTACATCTTTTTGAATATCAGCAATAACAGCTTGCTGTTCTTGCGTTAAAGTAAAAGGTAGGTTCTCTATAAAAGGTTGTATGTCACCTTTCAAAGCTCTCAGTGCAGGAAAGTCTGCACGTTTTCCTCTGAGTTTTTTGAGGTGATTATAGGCTTCAACAAATTTAAGTACCTTGATAAAGTCTGGCTTAAAAGAGCCATTTTCATAGACCTCTTCCATACTTTTAGGGAAGTGAATATTCATAAGTGTGGCTACCTCTTTTGAGTCTAGTCCTTCATTATAAAGATTTTGTTCACTAATGTAGAGTTCAATGAGTGAAGATATCTCTGCTTATTTGAGTACCGACTTATATTTAGTTGTTATCTTTCCTATCTGTTTAATGGACTTAGGCTGTGACATTTGCAAGTAGCCCTTGTACTCTTCTAGTTTTCCCTGAATGACATGGT